>VYZW01057023.1:0-66910 GCA_013401315.1 Balaeniceps rex | reverse complement strand
AAAAAAAAAAAAAAAATTAGACTTTCCTGCTCTCTCTACTCACATCAGCACTCCTGCCGCAACAGCGTAAAGTACGGCTGCGAAAGGAGCAGCACCGTGCAGGTTGGCCTATATAGCCTAAATGTTCAGCAAAGAAAAAACCCTTACTCTGAGAAGGTACGTGCTTCAGGAAGGCAGGAGGGGCAAAGGAAGGCAAGAGGCAAAAATGAGGGAAGAGAGGGCCAAGAGGACTTTGTGAACCATCTTGCTTTAACAGGGGGAGCAGAGGGAAGAGAAAAATGTCTCTCCAGAGCCGGCTCCCTCCCACATTTAATAGCATTAGGATCTAACATGTAATTTGGACTAGAAGACTAATTCTTTCCTGCAGTTTGATGGATGTTAGCGTGCCATTTTTTTTCTTCTTTAACAATGCATTACATAACATTCTGATACACTAATTACCATCTCATGTCATAGCAATTTTATTAAGAGCTTATACTTACAAATACCCATTCTGAAAGGATTTCAGGACTTTTTTTTGTCATTTTCTCTGAACTAGGCTTGTTGAAGCACTGGCAACATGGTCTGATGCTGCCTAATGCAGCTTCCAGTAACAAAGCGTCTCTACACAAAGATCTCTCACAAGTCCTAAGAGTCAGGCATGGATTCTTCTTGCGTTTAGTCTCAAAGACTTGTAAACAAGTTACTTTTAGCACACTATGTTGTGATAAAACACTGGTAACACAAGCCCTATTAGGTTCCTGTACCTGCTACAGTTCCAATTCCAGAAGCAATGCCAAGAGAGAGAAATTCCTTTATACCAAGTAATGGAAAATTTGTTAACTATTCTGCAGTTAGTGTTTGCTCGTTAATATGGTATCATCTTGCCAGGCAAGACTTGGTACCATGAGGTATTTTTCCGTATAAAATTGCTAATGCCATCAGGATTGTCCAAATGGGATCATCACAATTAAAAAGATTACGCGGTAAGGAAAGTGATTACGACAATGTCTGAGTAGAAGGATTACTAATCACAAGTAGAATCCTGGTACAAATCTCATTCTCCGTATACAAGAAAGGACACAAAACCTTTTAAACATAATTTATATACATTTATGGCTTTATACAACAAACTGTCAGGGATTGTTCTCGTGTGTCTGTAGAAGTACATCAGGCACTTTTTCTGAAAATATCCACGTATGAATTTTAATTTTGCAATGTGAGTAAGTCAGAGCAGTGAAGCGTTGAAGAGCTGTCACACCACTCGCAAGTAGAACTAGCAGTATGTACATGCCAATCTCCCACGATATTGCTGGTTTGTGGAACACCCTCAAAAAGGAGGCCAGTTTTAATGCCAAGTAATTTGCTTTTTGCTTGCATAAACCATGCTGCATTTTACATTATGATTACCAAAATAATAATAATAATAATGAGAATACCTTACTCAAATCAGTCATAAATTAAGGATCCTAGCAATTTCATAATGAAAATAGGAATTTCAAATCAGTAAAAAAATAAAAAAGTACTAACATACATCCAGTGGTTTAACAAGTGCAAATTTTATACTGTTTTATAATTGGTCCAATTTTAACTTCTTAGGGATGCTCTGTTGACTTAAGCCGATAATAAGCAATATGACTTTTGCTTATAAGTGTAGGCAAATTGTCAGTTTATCAAAGCAGAGCTTTCCAATTAATGCATCTACTACCTAAACATATATCATATAGCTATATTATGGAAACAATACATCTTTATATTTAAAATATCTGAACAGCTCTATAATACAATAAACTTTTAATAACAGTACAAACCAGAGAAAAGTCAAAAACAAGTCTGCATAGGTAAGATCATCTGCACAATTCACAAATCAATCATTTACAACAATTCTGACAAACTAAGTTACTCCAGAAACTCGGTACTTTTACTAAAAAAGGATTTATTACTAGAGGTCACATAATGTTTGTTTTCAAGACAGATAACATGCCCCTTCACCAGACTTCACAGTATTCCAAAATTACAATTGCAAAATATTAGAATGGCACCACAAAAAAAAAAAAAAAAATTGACCACAAAGCCCAAACCTTTGATTATCTACAACTGCTTTCTCACAATAATTAAAAGGGGCTTCCTATAGACTGTTGTAATTAAGGAACGGCTACATTTATGTTATTCATAGTTATAAAAGGAAATGAAAATATCTGTGTACAGGAAGTTATACAGTAGCAGTAAATAATAAACAGGAGGTATATTGTTAAATGTAGCATGTTCAGCTGCAACCCCATGGAGTATAGCATTAAGTACTGCTTTCTTTGCATGCAGAGGTGAATTTTATGACTACTTTGGCCTATGCATATCAGTGCCCGTTTGCAAGCAAACATTTTTGCACACGCAGCAGAAAGATCTTCAGAAACCCATATGTGAGCCCTCCGCTTGCTCCACTGCCAGGGTTTACCATCAAGTCTCAGAGACTGTGAATTTGATGGTGAAGATGCTACTAAAGATATTTGCCTGTAAAAGCAGGCAGCTTCACTGAGGCTTCAGCACTAAGAACATTTCTTTTTGCTCAACAGAAGTTCAAAGACCAATTTCATGCTGAGGGAGATCCTGTATCACAGGACAGCTTAACATCAACCTCTGGAACTGCTGACAACTGTAATAGGATATCTAAAAAAGTAGGACCAGCTGTAATTAGTAGTGATTTAAGCCCAACAGGGAGCTAAATGCTAGCACATCAATAAATACATTGCAGAGCCTTAGGAAAGTCAAAACAGGATCATTAAATATATGGCTTGTTACTAAACTTCATTTTCTTGGCACATCCCATTTCTTTCTCCACCACACACCACCACTACAGGGAACATACGTTTTAATTAGAACATTTTCCAGTTGTGGGCTACGTAGACAAAATAAAAATCAGTGAAAAATATTTATTTCTCCCCTTCTTCACAACAGTCAGCCCTAGCACAAAAACTGGTCACCCTGTCAGTGCATAAAAACAGCTCCAAGGGTTTCTGTAACACAAACGACACATAGCAACCAGTGAAAAGACGGGTAAGGCCCGTTATCCACACATCCATGAAAACTGCATCATGCAATTACAAAAAATCAGAAACCATTTATCGAAGAGACAATCCTGAAAATGCTCAGGTAGCTGTCAGTGTGCCCACTCCTACAAGAGCAGGTTCTTCCACAGGAACAAGGCCTTTACCATTAATGCTCTCCCCTCCCCTAAAGCTTGTGTATTTGTATAACTTTGCCACTTACTTTATCTTTCTTGTCTAAAAAAAACCAGTAACATTTTGCCCGGTAATAGGGGGTCACAAAAGTTTCAGCCTCCCACTGAAAAGTAGCACTTTTGCCTCATACTGCTCTACAACAGAAACAGACAGACCCTAAAACCAGTGCTAATTAAGACAACTGACAATTTTGTCATTAATTTTTCTAAAATTATGGATTTTCTCCAAAAGGTCCTGCTCTTGAGTGCACAAACATTATGAGACCTCCATGAAATAAATATAAATGTGAAGCATTGTACAAGCGTCTAACAATGAATACTTAACACTTTGTGGTAGTCAGAGTTAAAATGATAGTAGAAGCAGATGACATTTCTAAAAATGCATATATAAAACTGATTAAATATTTCCTAAACATAAAGTTGTCTATATTTATACATCACACAACAAAAAAAAAGGGGACAGAAATGTTTTGTATTCAAGATACTTATTAAGCTTTTCCTTTATTAGCACTCCCAAGTGCTAGGGAAATTTATAAAAACATGTACTTAATCCAGTTAAAATACTGTACAAAATGAAGAGGTTATGAATGCTGCCAGATCTCAGATTTTTTTTTTTTTTTAAGTTGCCTATGTAACAAAAGTAGACTTTAATTATAAGAAAAATAGCTTGGAAAGTATGCCAAAAATTGTCTTAAGTCCAACAATAAAGTCATTAGTCTGACAATTAAATCCAGATATATTCTTGCATAAATTTACATGAGTATAGGTAATTTATCAAATGGCATTTAACCTACTGCTTGCTCTGAATAGTCAGTGAATTTAGTAGGATCATATTTAACAGGCTATTCTGTTCCCATATGAAATGTGTGGCAATTTTGAGTAAAATAATGCAGTTCGTACTGCTGCAAGGCAAGTCCACAGTTATCTCAATTCATAAGAACACAGGTAACATCAACAAAGGTTAAACTTACTTAGGGCATGAGATCATCACAGTATTCTTACAAAAGTTTATAAACTTTTCTTGGACCAAAACAGATAGTCTTAAAAAACAATTCTTCTTCTACAGATCATACTGTACAAAACCGAAAGCACAACTTGATGTAAGTAAGTGTCTTTGCTGCGATTATATGGTGTAGTGAATTTGGCACTTCAGAGTAATGAAATTTCCAATGGCACAGTTCTTATCTACAGCAGCACATAACCTGCAAAACTTGGGCAAACATCCTGTACAGGAAAATACTCTGTCTGCTGCCAACTCTGACGAAAGGAAGAAAAAAGAAAAAAAAGACCCAAAAAAAAGCTAGTGCATGCGCACAGCTTTGTCAAGAAAATTAAAAAGGAAGGTGAAGGACATCTTTGTACTGCTTTTCTCAGTTCCTGCTGTCAGACAAGTCTGGAGAATTTAACCGTAGCCTAGGAAGGAAAAAAAAAAAACAACAAAAAGAACAAATTAACATTCACACTAAAAAGGTTAAATCTATTAAAATATGCTCAAACTAGCTTTAAGATAACTTAAATGGGGGAAAAAAATTATTCATTAATTGCTAGTTACCAGAAAGTTTTTTGTTTAAAATATCAATGGCAAAACATTAGTGCTCCGCATGAAGTAACAGAAGTTGGTACATGGCAATCCTAATGCACCAGTGCAAACTCGATTTACAAACCAATAAAGGACTGGAAAGTGACTGTAATAGAGGCACTTCACATGCCAACACAGACCACCCAGATTTTAAGCATTTTGACATCTCTTTGCCCTTTAGTTGTTTTTCAGATTTATTATAAAAAGCACAGCTTACCTCCTACTACATCTTAGCCTGACACCCAACTGTGTGTGGTTGTCTTTACGCTGTGCTGAAAACTTTGGTTAGGCAATACACTGTCAAAGTTAAAATCTAACGTTTCTCCATCCATAAGGTCATTACGGATAATCGACTCCATGTCACAGTCCAACCGTTCAATTAACATGTCATCTAAGTCACTGGGAAGCTTCTCCTGGTGGAGGGAAACAATTCCCACCCTTCCGTAGCCATTGCAACTGTTAACAGGGGCATACGGGTTCATAGCATTCATCTGCATCGGGTGACTCATAGGCACTTGTAACGAAGTCTTCACTGTCGACAAGCGATTTAGACCTGAAGTATGTGACATGGTGTTCACTGTGTGTGACAAGGCACGACCATTAACTGCAGGTGTTGGCTGGTTATGTCCTTGGTGAGGGCGGGCGTTAGGGTTCATCATTTTGTTGTGGGGCGGTTGACTGCCATAAGCTGGCATCACCGAGTTAGCGACCATCAGCACACTTTGGCCCAGTGCCCTGCCACCAGCCTGGGAAACACCAGTGTCTACTGATGCTAAGATATCATTGTGCGGTGGAGAATCGGAAGTCAGTAACTCCTTCAGAAGTCCTGCAGGACAGTTATATTGGCTCATCGATCCATAGCTTGATTTACTGTCTTGAAGAGTCTGCATAGGAATCTGGGGCAAAGAGTTCATGCTAGCTTGAGCATAGGTAAATTTCCTGTAGTCTGGATTTGGTGAACCTATACTTGTGGTCGAGGATGCGAATGAGTAACCTGGTGTTTGCTGCATCAGAGTAGCAGATGAAGACTGGGTTGACACAGTCATTGACGTATTAGGTGACAAGAGATTAAGGTTATCCAAAAGATTTTCCATGTTCTCAGAATTACTCATCTCCGAAAGGCTGGGTAGAGTAGAAGTCATTTTGGTGGCTGATGATGGGTATACCATGGAGTGCACATCCCCATCTCCAAGATCATCTTGCTCTGGCAAAATAGGAGAAAGTCTTCCACTAATCGTACTAGCGTTAGAGCTAGTTCTAGGTCGAAATGTACTCCAGTTATCAAAGTCATCGTTACTGTGAGAGCTGGGGCTTGCAGGCCACTTCGAGAACTGCGATCCAGGGCTGTCACCATTTCCCTCTTGACCAGACTGAAGGGATGCTTTTTTCTTGGCAGCTCTACCTCTGCTTTTGGCAAACTTGCTGTTGTTATCCATGGATGCTGCTCGCCTCCTAGGAGATTTGCCACTCTTTCCTCCTTCAGGATTGAGCATCCACCAGGAACTCTTCCCTGTTCCCTCATTCTGCACTCTGATGAACTTGCTGTGTAGAGACAGATTGTGACGGATTGAATTCTGAAAAACAAAATAAGGTGTAAGAAATGGAGAAAATATGCTTCTTTTATGGTGTACTAATATTTGTCTTTGCAGACATACTTGCTTTTTTTTAGAAAACATGGGGTAATCATGAAATGGGAAAACATGTCAGTTTGGAAACTTATAGGCTCACCACTCAGAACTGGTTGAAACGAGCATGCAGAGAGTTGCCATGTCAATTTGTCTGTCATGTGGCCCGATCACATCTGACATTATAAGAAGTTAAATAAAATACTGAAGGAGCTGTTCTGAAATACAAATTCTTCACAAAGGAGACAAAATATACCGGAAGACCAAGAAGATGACTGAAGATCTCATTATCAGCTTCACTCTAATGAGTTGAGCCTAATTGCATTTAGAGATTTTTTTTTTTTAATGATTATTTAAGCAAAGTTCAGGAATGCTAGATCCTGTTCTACAGTTCTTATAATGGCACCTCACCATGCACATCCCTAAACCCTGCAAACATGACAGCCTGTGAGTATTGCCACTGAACATCAGTGAGGTTTATATTACTTGTGTTATGTGAGAAAACACATACAGAAAACCAGTTGAGGTTCAAGTTCTAATTTTTATAAATAAACATCACAAATTGCCTAAGAAATCATAAGGGAGAAAGGAATGCAAACAGCATAAGACAAAATTGTATTTAAAACCTTGGTCTTAAAACCATCTTTCTCTTTCAAAATCAACATTTTAATACACAAAATTGACTCTTCTAATACCTGAGGGTACAACATATCTTGTGCCGAGACTGACCAGAGGTACTGAAGCTTTTCACTGTCTCCTGAGTAACGTTTCATGTTTTGTTCTTGAATCAAAAAAAAAGAAGGAAAAAAAAAAATCCAAAAATCCAAAATCCAAGCCCACAGGTTGACCTGTTAACAAGAGACTACCCTTTGCATTACCAAGCTGTAGATAAACATTTTTTTTCCTCATGTAATTTTCTGCTGAGCACATGTAAAAAAAATTATATCAACAGAAAAGCTGTCCTATATTCTGACATAATTGCTAACAAAAGGCCACAAGTTCAAAGAGCGCTGATATAGGCAGCCATAGATGTTGGTAGGAGGGTGGGACAGTAGCACAGTCTGCATGGGGACCCACAGTCTGCACTAGGACTGCAATTCACGCAGAACAAGTAGGAGGGAACCACAAAACAACACATGAAATGGGTAAACCAGAAATTAGACCTCAATGGCAGAGAAATCAATGATGCAGTAGCTGCCTTCCATTCATAGTCATTTTTAGCATGTTGTCCAAAAAAAAATTTGGGGGAGCAGAAACGGAAAGACTGTTTCTAGAAAGCAGTAGTAAGGCTGGTCTTGACCAGCAGGCCAGTAGGCCAATTATCTCAAAACACTAAATGGCTGTCAGACCTACAAAAACCCTGTTCTGCCTTTCCTGTTTTCCTACCTTTTTCCTCCCATCTATCTTCTCTTCAGTTTTTAGCCCGACCCCCAAGACCCACTACAGCGCCAAACCATGAGGATGATACAGCCCATGGAGCTTTGCATGCCTTGTGAGGCGAACCAGAGGACGAGGGAACACAGCCACTGCTCTGGTCTCTGGCTGCTTTTGCTGTATTTCCCAACCCAGAGTGCTGCCTGTGACAGCAGCATCTCCAGAAACGCCTTCCTTCACCTTCTCTACTCTACCTGTCTTCCTGTGTACATCTGCTTTCTCAAAGATGCACATCTTTCCCCATTGCCTATACACCCAGATGACAGAAGAAAAGGAGCAAAGGCCATAAGGAGGCATGCCAGGTGAAAACAGTCATCTCACGGGGCCTGGCTCAAATGAGACACAACAGGCTCAAGTTCCCTGCAAGGTCCATGACACATTGTGGACCACGGAAAGCCAACCAGCCAAAGCAGGCCTGGCCACCTGCAGAGCTCAACAGGAATGATTACTCTGGGGTCGAAGAGGAGACCTTCAGCAGATGAGGGCAGCAAGGAAGTGTTACAGTCCTGTAACACCTTACAGACAGCAGTGTCCTAAGACTATCTCCCTAGAAGCGCAGCTTCACCCCGAACAGGGGCACAAGGCACTCTTTGACAGCAGAAGATGGCAGAACACGGCCTCATGGCAGCTCGCTGTTCAACCAGCACAGCAAGGGGTCAAATGATGTGCCTAACCTCAGAAGCCTTTCCAACCTCTCCTTCCTCTCCAAAGAACCATCTTTAACAAATTATCCCAGTTAAACAAACACCAGCGACAATTTGAGCATTTCCTTATTCAATTTTGAAAGGAAGCCATTCTCATATTAACTAATTAACGTAGGACTGTATCTTTTCACTGCAGGTAACCCCGCAATCAAAATCTCATCCTCTCTCTAGCTACAGGGTGTTAGGGAAGGCCTTGAAATTTTATTTGCATCAGGTGCAGGTAACACGTCAGAAGGGTAAGCCCAAAAATCCATCTTTGGACTTGCCCGCAGCCACAAGGGCTGACCGAGAAGCCCCGTGAGGCCAGCCCACCACAGCCCGTTGTTTTCACTCAACGGCCACAGCTGAATCCCTGGCTGACACCAGTCCAGCTCTAGAAATGTCGCAAGAAAGTTGTTCTGCACGTCTGTTGATTAAAAAACCTCCTGCGCCAGTTCATTTTTTTACCGTATTTTGTAAACATACCCAGTTGGCTCAGGCTTACTGTTTACTATCAAAATAGGCATATCAAACACGCAAAACATCAGGCAGAGAAAATACCATGCTAAGGCTCAATTCCCTCTTCTCTGCAACAGAAGTGTTAAATATTTAAGAAATCACTGCTATTCCTTAGTCATCAAAAATGTTATAATCTGGTATTATTGTACTGAGGACATCTGAGGTCGCTCTTTGAGTAACAGAGCTGTCTCCTAACTCTGCCAGCAATGGAAAAAAAAAATTTTCCTAACAGGAAAAGGTTTGCGGCCCAGAGCTTGTTACATAAATTCCTGTTTTTCACGCAGCCAGCAGGACATTAAAGAAGCTATGATTTACTAACTTGGAAAAAGTGTTGAAGAGGTAAATCTTGCGAAAATATGCACTGCTGTTAATGATGTTGTGTCTACAAATCTTTGCCAGACGCAAACATGACCTGATAAAAAAGTATAGTTTCAGCAGTGGATCTTGGCAACTGGAGAAGCGGCACGGCTGTCAGCGGCCAAGGCGCTCGGCGGCACCGCTGGCCCCGGCAGGCTGCAAGACGCCTCCAGCCATGGCTTTCAGCAGGGCTTCGAAGCAAAGCCTCCCAAAACCTGGCCTGAATGACGCAAAAAGCAAACGGCCACAGTTTGAGGCGGGTTTCCGTGCAGTGGCGATGCGTGCCAGATCGCTCTGTGAGCATCCGTGCTGGAATTTTATCAAAACCTGCTCAGGACGGCAGCAGGGCTGCTGCCACCTGTAGGGTGTTTCCTGGGATTGAGTTTCAGCCTTTGAGATAAAGCGCAGAGAGCCTCTGCTCCTGTTTGGTCTGCGAACCGACTTCATGCCATACTTCAGGATATGGACCAGGAACTGTGGATATGCTTATCACTACTCGATGATTTAAGAGCCAAAATATGCAAAACCAGTATCTGCTAAATGCAATGTGATGAGCACATACCAGCTAATAAAACTCATGAAACCAAGAAAACAATTCCTTTGAATCTACACATTTATATCATTCAGCTGCATTTCCAACATCTCCTACAGCCAAACCACACAGCCCTGCTCGCTGCTCTTCTAAGCAACAAATAAACTCAAACATTTTTAAAAAAATTAAAGAAATAAATGTCTCAGCCATTTAATCCTTGGGTGCAGGTAGCTCTGCTGATATCTAATACTGCATTTAAACCCAAGAGAGATTCATACTAAAACACGCTATTTCAGTTTAACCTGACTTATTGTTGAAAAAAATCATATTGTTATTACAATTAAAGTTGAGGCATTTAATTATTTTTTCAGTAAACTGTTTTGGTGTTTTACTAAAGAGACACACCCAAAACCACAGTTTCTTTGTTAAACCTGACAACACTGTAGGCTTGTACTCACTGAAGAGACACCATACAGGCATGCTGGCCATCTTTCCTCCACCTCAGCCCTTGGAGCATGCAAGGGAGACGGAAGCAGAGCAGAGCTCCTGCTGCAGAGCTCCTGTTTAACCCCACCTCTCCGACCAGGATCTAACTGTGGATCTGTGAGTATCTGGGGAGCTGCAAGACCCAAACCTTGTAAAAGCACCTATGAGTCCCCATGGTCTCTCCCACCCACATAGACATGGGCACAGACAGCACCCATTCAGCCAGCGCTGTGATAGCCACCAAAAGGGAGAGCAAGGAATGGATGCAACAGTCAATATATTTTACAAAAACAAGTGGATTTGTTACCAAGGTACGTATGCTGATGGTATTGCAATAAAGCACGCCATGGCATCTCAGAAAAGAGATTCACTAGTAATTAGTAACAAAGGCAGAAGGAGTTGGCCTCTGGAGGCAGATGCAGCCATAACGAAGTGGGAGGCCATAAGAGCAAGACTGCTTCCATAATACACAGGTCAGACATTTCTATTAAAATTAACAGTCTAATGACTGCCCACCAATTTTTCATTCAGAAGACATCTCAGCAGTCCACTGCTTCCTACACCTCATCCAAGGGGACAGTCTACACATGCTGCTAGTCAGCTTGCACTACCATCAGCTGAAATGGCTGCAAATACAGATTGGGGCACAGTATCTGACTGTAGTTCTCAGATCTCTCCAAACAATATCTGAAATGGATTTAGAAGCTGGAAAGGAACTTTCAGGGAATATGATGTTCAAGACTGCTTCTGCCGTGACCCTCTAAGATAATCACAATTCAAAAAAAGAGAAGACAGGGGATTTCTTATTTATTTATTTTAAATGATAGCTTGAGAATATTACAATAGGAACATGCCTGGCAAGAAAGTCAGGGTTGATGACTGGTAGGAGAGAAGTTCAGAGACCCATCAGCTAACATCATCACTGTTGAGAGGTGTCTGCTGTGATCAGTGGTGGCTTGCACATGAGCCAGCTGTGTTAGCGTGTCACATTACTGACAGCTTACAGCAGGATTCAGAACCAGCAGAGTCCCTCTGTGGCAACAACACCAAAGCAAAAGCTTTGCAGCAGAGAAGGGAAGGCCCCGGGATTTCCATGTACTGTTACAGAGGACATCAGACCTGTCTCTCAAGGTCTGTGTATGGGGACTCTACAGCAGGTCCAGATGTTCAAATCACCCTCCTCTTGGAGCCTCAGGGGCAAACACCACTCTAAAAAGAAGTCATAAGAAGACCTCCTAGGAAAGTATGCAAAAGACAGGAAGTTCACCACCACACTTGCTCAGGGTTCCTTCAGCATTAAAGAGCCAGACAGCAGCAGCAGGGTCTAACTGTGGCAAGTGGCACCACGTGGCATCTATCCAAGGCTGGTGAAACAGGCCGGTCTGCTTGGAATAGTTACACTGCCTGCACCCACTTTGCTGTGGTTTCCAACCATCCTGTCAAGTTTGCAGGGGCAGGGTGAGGAGGCTGAGGAGGAAAGAGAACATTGGTAACTCCAGGTGTACCAGAATTTCTTTTGGTACAACAGTCTGGTGTAAGGCAATCCTGTTTGTCTTATATAATGACTATGAGATACAAGAAGTTCAGATGCAGATGCTGCACATGGAGCTTGGGTTTGCCTCAGAGTTAGTGTTGGACACCCAAAACCATTTGGTCAACAGATAGCACAATTGTTCATAAACCAGCCTTAGCCACATTTCTCTCTCAAATGCATTCCTGATACTGCAATGTTCACCAACACAACTGCACATCTGGCTGCAGTGTCAGAGGCTTCAAATGCTAATGAAATAGCTATCTTTGCCACCCAACTGCAGCGTTCTTTGATTACAGCTCAGAAACCTTCCCTGTTTTCAGGTAAGAGGATGGACAGAAAGCATGTCACTTAGCCTCAGGTCAAAGAGTCATATTTAGAAGACGCTGGCAATTTGCCCCCTGCAGCTGCATGAAGGTGGAAGGGCAGGATTTCCTCCTAAACAGGTTATNTTTGACTTCATTTTTGTCCTGCACTGTTATACGGTTAAGAAGCATCAGCTGGAAAAAGTGCAGAAATATGTCAACCTTACTAGAGGGACCTTGCACTGTTTCTCTGTGCTTTTCATTACAGATGGTGGCATAGTCTTTCCCAGAACACTACCTATGAAACACCATCTCCAAACATGGAGATACCTTCACAGACTGTTTCATTTGATAAGATATCACCAATGCATCGCTTGTTCCCCGCATGAATGTACAAGAATGGGACAGACTCTATGTTATCACTATATGGTCGCTATACGTGCCTCTCCTGCACAGAGGGGGGTCTTCTGTGACCACATGTCAGTGGCATTAATCTAAGTCCTGCACATTCTGCAGTTAAATCCACAGATTTATACTCTCCTATGCTTCCTTCTCATAGCTGTATAAGACTAAAAAACTTTGGACACCAAAGGGGCCTGGCCATCCTCCAGGTTGTATCCTGCTGCCACATGTGGCACCAGGGACTGGACAGGATTTCACAATCACTGAAGCTTTCTCTTCTGGAACATGGTATGTAGTAACAGAAAAATACACGCGCAGCTCCAGACATTGATGTTTAAGGGACTTGGCTATGCGTACTTACGTGTCAGAACTGACAACACTACTGACGTGTATTTGAGTAATTCCCAATTGCTATCCCCAGAGTCACCCTCCACTTCGTTCTAGGCAGACTCCTTTGAAGCACTTTTCTATAACGGCAGTTTGGATATTTCTAATGAGATGATAACACCTGCCTATTTCCTCTACATGGGCATTTAGAAAGAATGACCATAAAAAACATTTAAAAGGTAAAGCACAAAATGGGAAGTATACACACACAGGGCAGGCACACTGCTGGATACTGTTCTGATGTGATGACCCCCAACCAAAACTTCTTATGACCACCCTTATGTTTTCTGTACCTCCAAGAGAGAGACAGAGCAACCATCTATATCAGTGCCAATACTCCATTTTATAACTACATTTATTTCTATAACCACAATACAGGCATGATATAATATCAACACAGCACACACCAAATATATAAACATTTGCTAGCATTTCAAAGCCGAGGAAACTAAGTGACACTGATTAGGAAAAACAACAGACGAAGATGCATATGAAAATTGTGAGATTTTTAAAAGGGATTTGTCAAATGGAACTTCCTCCCTCTCTGCTAAAATCGTCTGGGAAGCCAAGACAGCCAACAGGTTTGTCTAAAAGCTATCAGTTTTCAGGGGTGAAAGAAAGGCAACAATAAGAACGCAGCACAGTGTTATAAAAAAACAAAAGCAAATAGCCATCAGGATAAAACAAAAGTTGTGAAGTGTAGAAAATAAGGGACGAAATAAATATCAGATGAAAAAAGTTCAAAGCTAGCAGGGATAACTATGTATTTGGTGATCCAGACAAATCCTAATGCTGCCTTTACAAAACTGATGCCGTAAGCTTTCTATTCCAACAGACAGAAAACAAGTGTTTGACTAATATAAGGGTTCCATATTTGTAAATAAACAGTTCTGTTTTCCACAAATATGGGACACACACATATATATGCATATGTACATATATAGCTTATGATGAAGCAGCATTTCCCAAGTTCACTAGTGACACAGGAGGCCAACACTGAGACCTCACTGAACAGGAACATTTCAAAGTCAGGATGCCCTTATAACTGGGGCCTCTTCTCCTCCCTCTTTAAGCACTCTCAGACCTCTGGCCTTCGCAAGCAGCCTGGGCTGCAGTTACATCAGTAACGCAAAAACAGCAAAGCGGGAGGACGCATGCATAACCTGGGTGCCCTGACATCAGTCCCAGGTCCTATCATAGAAAAGCTGATAAAGGATTCAATTAATAAGCCATCAGAGGATAGAATTAATGTCTTTCAAAATAGTCCCACAGAATATACGCCATTACGTGTACAAGAAAAATATATCTTTTGTTCAAGAAAGGTAAGCGAGAGAACCCCTGCAGATATGCCAATGTCACACCGAATGACAGTGCAGCCAAGATTAGCACCACGCACCACTGCTAATGTGTGCTCATCAAAGGGATTAAAATCATTAAAATTATCTGTAGTGCAATACACCGTGAGGAAGGCTGCTGCCATTCGTGATGGGCAGGTAGCGCTCTTAAAATTATTCACTGCAGGCTCTAACGCAGCAACCAGGAATGCAACTGTAGAGGGGATGCAAGCACCACAGCAGCAGTTTGAGGCAAAGCTGTCCTTGAATGCACAGCACAAGCAGGTTATTGCAAGGAAAACACAAATCGCAACTATCAGCAAAGTTTATTTAAATAAATAAATAAAAAATTGGAGTAATAAAGTAGCAGTTTACCCTAGCAGTTCACCCATACAAAGCCAGAATGACTAACAGCTTAAAATTTTATTCCGCAACTATAGCAAAGAGAGACTAAGGGGTGTTTCTTTTCTTTCAGCCAGTGGGAATAATTACGATCAGTAGGACAAAAAATGTTAATCACTCGTTTCCTGTTTAACAGACAGCCTGTTTCACCTCTGCCACTCTCCACGGTTACACCCAATTCATCACAAAGACTACAGCACTGTTTATAGAAAGCTTCCCCCTTTTTTTTCTTTCTAGAACTAAGCTGCCTTTTGTTGACATTCGTTAGCTCTAATGAAGAGGTACAAATGTGTATACATGCTAAATATATCAATACTAATTAGACCAGCAGATCATCTTAAAAGGAGCACTAGAAACACGTTCTCAACCAATAAGAAGCAATAAGGTGAGAAATAGGCCAAAGTCTCAGCGTAAACCACAGAGGTGAGAAACATCATAGTCCAAAAATAGGGCTCATTTTCTGCATTGGCCTTTGTAGACATGCAGAGAACTTACAAGAAATTTAAAAAAAAAAAAAAAAAGATAGATATGATTACTCCAAAAGCTTTAATAGGATAAGTGAAACAATTGGAAAGATCCCTGCCTGAGGATTCACATAAGCTTTACATGTTAAAAGATCTGCATAATAACCAAAGTAGTCATTTGCCTCTTGTCTAGGTAAAGGCACTAGCAGACCTAACCCTAAATGTTTGGTTTCAGTTGGATGCTTTACCAGGGAGCCACACATCTTCTCTTCATCTTCATGGATCAAGTCTATTTGCTTTCACAAAGTCACCGATAACCTAAAGGGTTGGAATGATTGTCACGACCTGATGGGTTTACAAGCAACGGGCTACCCACAACAGTGGAAAATAAGTTAAAACTGAGGCTGGTAAAGCAAAGCAGTAAGCACTGGAGACACAGTGGACACTTGCCCCATTCACTGTGCTGCCCATGGACTTGCTGTGGCTGGAGAGGCTCAAGGACTTATTTCACCTGCAACAACACTCGCTCCCTGACCATAGACCTCTCCTTAGGGACACAGAGAAGGAGCAGCTGCCAGCTTACAGCTGTGGATGCATGGACAGAGCCAAGCTCACCTGCAGCACTGCTCCCATGACTCCTACAACGCACAAACTCATCTGACAAGGGCAGCAGAGAGATGTTTGCTTGTTTGCAGGAAAGCCACCAAGCCTGTCCGTATTTCTTACCTTGAGGAGCAACATACCAAGGGGGATGTACAGATGCAATAATGTAAAAAGTTGGGTTGACTGAGTCTTTGTGCAGATATATTTAGGAAAAAAAAAAGACATACATCTACTTATTACACTTGTACCAGCATAGCAGAGGGAGCCTTTTCCTTTAGCAAGCAAAAGAGCCAAATTCTCCGGACATGGGTGTCACTGAATACTAGTTTTTCAGAAACAAAGAGTCAATGAAAGCAGCAAGCTTCCTTTGCAGCAGGGTTAGCTGTGCCCCACAGGAAATCCCTGGCTGAAGGAAACTGCAAGTCTTGTAAAAAGAAGGGCAAAGCCTTCCATTTACAGGCTGAACAATATCTTACGCTACATCTCACTATGCATTTGATCTTTATTTTGACTACAGCAAGTGCAAGGATAGGCTAGCAAAATTTAAGTATAGTCCCCAAAACTACAAAAAGGAAAATAATACAGAGTTGAGTGGGGGTTTTTTTTGTTTGTTTTAGTGTCTCTTCAGAGATTCTTTACTGCATCTAGTGGTAAAGATGTTGAAGGTTTCACATTTGTAAGGGGACAGTGTCAGCTTAAAAATAACAACAATCCTCTGGATTTCATCTAATGTTGTAAGTATCTGATCTTGCTGCAGTAACCAAGAGAAACTGAGGAAAGGAGAGAGGGGCATTTCTCTTTCCTTTAGTGTCTTTTGTACTTGAGTACAGTCCAGTGTATAAAGCCGCTGTTTTTACTGTTTATTTTTTCCTCTAGCCAGTTCTCCCTTTATCTGTCTCACATACAAAAAGATCATTTTCTTGTTAACAAAATATTAGCAGAAAAATAGATTTCTTAAGTTTTTATTAAAATAGCTTAAACAGGATCAGCTATAAGTTCTCTTTAAACTACTGCAACATCTGCAAACACGTAGATAAAGGATATTGCCCTATGCAGTCCATATTTGTTCATTTTTCTTTGTGTTTCTGTTTTTCATACTTGTTCTTTTTTCCAAAGTTACAAGAAGCAAGTACCAATTTCCAGTTACTCCTTTTTGTACATCCGAAAAGGGCAGCACGTGCACTAGGTATTGTGTTTTTACTCAGTTTCTTTGAACACAGTTGGCCTTGGTACTTTTTTCCCCCACCACAGAAGCATGCCAGACCACCAGCACACTCTCTTTGGGAGAGCTCTTTCTAACTCATGCTTGCTCTCATAGCCTAGTAGATTTTATATAACATGATTTACTACAATGCCCACAAAAAGCCCTCATCCAAATTTCATTATAACCTTGAGCTATATTCCATGTGTGCATTGCCCCTCTCCACTCTCTGGCCAGTTGCAGCCACCCTCTTTCACACAAGGCATGGTTTACCCTTAAAGTGTTTTTAGTTTATTTTCTCGCAAGAGGGTCTCGGGACTCGGAGGACTCCTGACGGGTGGTTGCGCTGTTCATGCCAGTGTCTTCCTCTCGAATGCTGCTGTCTGTGACATTCTCCAGGCTGCAGTTTCAAGAAACGCTGGCGCTCATCACTGGGTTTTACAACATCTGTTCAGCATTATAAAGCCACAGTCGCCCAATCTTGCAAAACGTGAAGCACCAACTCTGAACCAAGTTACCTCCAGACATGCTCACAACTTCAAGTAGGCTACGGGAGGCAGAGTACTATTTCTCAGAGCAAGCTGGGCACACAGAGGAGGGAAATCTAAAGGGTAATTTCTTCCCTCACACCAGTTTTGGAAGCATTCCTGTTCCCTCACTACTGTAGGCTGTGCTCTGTACTTAACAGACCCTTACTAAATCAAAGGACTATTTACAATCCACATACTGGCAAGTCCACATTCCCATAGAACGTCATCTGGCAACAGTGACTTAAACCATCAGCTCTGTATTTACTTGCTTTCCTCCTTCCCAAACAAGAAGAGTAAAAAGGACAAGAGAAAAGCATGTTTTTAATGACAAGAATGGAATTAAGAGTAAGCCCAAGAGCTCTGGTACATCAGCATTCATCACAATACTCAAAGATACATTTTTTTTTTAAGAAAAAGAAAAATATTACAATGAGGACAATAAAAAGGAAAATAAGCCACACCGTTGTGGCTTGGGACCTTTTACATATGCAACTGGTGCTAGAGAAGTGCAGAACCACACTGGACACAAACTGAGACATTTCCCAGAGTGGGATGCTGTTATGCAAAAACGAGCTTTGTTAGGCATTTTGGGTGCTATTTTTGTCCTGCTGACTAGGTCTAATTAATCTCCCCTCATTACTATTTCTCTCCATTTGATATATGCAAGGAGACTGGCCTCACCGCTGCTGCTTGGAGAAGACCTCGCTCATTCTTCCATTCCCCTGGACAGAGCCTGACACAAGGAGCCTCTGGGCACACTGGGGACTGCCGGGTGCAACAGGAGGTGTCCGAGGAAGGACATTGCCATCACCCTCATCAGTTCAGAAAAGAAAACACTGTTTTTGAAAAGCCTTCCACCCCCCTTCACTACTCCCACAAACTCAAAAAGCTCTTACCAACTTTCAGATTAGGCTCCCTCCTCCTGGAAGTCACAGTCTTTGCTTGGTGCAAACTTCACCATCATCGCTCCCATCCTCCTTCAATGAAAAGCCCATGGGTAACGGGGCAGCCTAACCCTGCCTGGATAGTTATTCAGATTTAAGGACTGCAGCATCCGACTTCTCAATCACAAAGGCTGCCATGGGCCTCCCATCCCTCCCATGCCTTTGCCCAAAGACAGGGAAGGCAGAGGAGCTCTCCCATAGCTTTCCCCAGACGTGCGCTAAAGCGCTATGGCAAAAGTACAGCCAAGACAGAGAGACAAAATGCCCTGCTCAATTCAAAGGGCTGCAACAAGAAAGTCTTAAGACACTCTGCAGGGACTTGCTCACTATTTGCCTCCTTCTGCCCGCTTTTGCTTCTTTTAAGTACCGCAGTTTAGTTTTCCCTCTTGCAGATGTTCAGACAACACAGCTCCCTGCACAGCTCTAAAGATGTGCAAGCTCTTTTCTTGAGAAAATTGGCTTCTTAGGTCAGAATGGGGCACTCGTTTCAAAAAATAATAATAATTAAAAAAAAAAATAATTACAGGACACAAACTTACATCAGATTAAAAATAGCAGGAATGTCAGCAGTAGGAGGTGTCATTTGCAATAGCTATCAAGACACAGGAAGTTATTTATTCTGTGGATCACATAAGGGCCTCTTTAAAAACCAGGATGAAACAGAAAAAAGCAAGCGTGTTTACTGAGGCTTGTTTTCCAATATTATTTATCTAGCCACATTTGTTTATGAAGTTTTATAATAATTTTTCATGGATACATCTATGGGTTTATGTCCACAGATTTGTTAAACTGCTGGCAAACTCCAGCAGACGTTGCAGCCCTTGCTGCTCTTGTTTAATTTTTGGATTATTTTCAGTTTTGAAGATGTTTCCATGTGGAAATGTGGAATTTTTCCACATTTTCATTTTGTTATACAAAGAAATTAAAGTGTTCCCCTGGAAAGTCAGGTGTTTTCAAGTATTTTGTTTGTTGATTATTCACGTAGTCATAAATTATGCAGAGTATTTGGCAGGCCATGACTTTCTCTGTTAAAACATTTGTTTTTACTTTTTCAGTTATTGTTTAGGTCCTGGTCATAACATGCTTCAGGTTGTTTTGAACAGCAGAGGAAATAAGCAATATTTTAACTTATATCACACTGTAACAACATTAAGTGCCTACGCAGCAACATGCTGCCTATTCAGTATTTTCAACTTTCTTCCTGTCCGCTGCTGACTTACAACAGCAAGAAGATAATTCATAATTTTACACATCTTTGCAACCTGTAAACACAGCTTTGCAACCTGTAAACACACCTATGATTTGGCTCACAAGCATGGCCAGAACAAAACACAAACAAAAAGGAGCAAAAAGCAGGATGTAAAAAAAAGAGCAGATTATGAAGTAACCATGTTTGCTGAAGGTTGGGTTTGATATCATGGGAAAACCAACAAAGCTCTTCTGGAGTCAGCTCACACACACACAGGCACTGAGGTAATACAGCTGGAAGAGGCAGAGCCCCAGCAAGGCACTGTTTGCCTACATTCACCCTGACACTAAGGCAAAGAGTTAGAAAAGAGACTTAGAACTACATGCCATCCCCGCTGCTCATCAGGATCACAGGCTGCTGTGGACATGATTACTAACCCGTCGTGACTCCTAAGAATATGCCCTCTGGATTAGGAGAAAGAGAGATGATATTCCAAAAGTCACACAGTTCATACAAAACAGTCTCTGTGCCAAAGTAGAAATTACGGAACTACATTTCAGGAATTTCTCAAAGATTTTTTCTGTAGGGTTAAGTTGGACATTATCTTTCCAGC
This sequence comes from Balaeniceps rex, assembly GCA_013401315.1. Lineage (NCBI taxonomy): Eukaryota > Metazoa > Chordata > Aves > Pelecaniformes > Balaenicipitidae > Balaeniceps > Balaeniceps rex. The sequence goes on along the minus strand of VYZW01057023.1, from coordinate 46,576 downwards.
ATTCAATTCTTATGCAGTAGGATTTCTGCCTCTCCTCCGTTAGAGAAGTCTTTGGAATACCAATAAGAGAGAAGAAACACGACTGTTTCACTACGTGTTTTTCTTTGGCCATCTTTGTGAAAAATATGTCTTCAAAATTTAAGAGTTTGAGTTTTGACATAACATCGTATTCGTGCCTCAAGTCCTCCAAGCACACAGGCTCAAAAAACCAACTCCTTCTGTTCTCAAAAGGCAGAGTGAATGACACCACCTAAAACCACCTTATTTTGGATCCCGCTAACATGAACTTTGAAAGATCTCATTTTCTAGGAAAGTACACTTCTGACCTAAAAATAAAGGTGCTTGGCAAGATATGATTCTATGATAACTCCCTCTCCCCACAGACATCTACAGGCTACCCATGCAAACCGCAGTGCGCTACAGCCATCCAAGAATATCCTTCTTTTGGAGGTGGAACACATTTACCAACTTACCTGCAGAACGTTTCTGGCAAACCAGCAACAACAGAAGAACTCCTTTCCCCATCCCCAAATTTCAAGTGTGTAACTAACTAAAAGCACAAGGAAATGTGCAAGAAAAAGCAGATCAGCGTGCCTGTAAATCAGAAGAGCTCATGGACATTTTCTAGCTGTAAACTTCCAAAGTTGCTATGTCAGCCCCTGAAACATAGCAACTGGGGATTGGGCTGAGACAAATTATTGCCAACTGAGCAATAATAGTTGGGGCAAAGATAGTTTTCCTAAAGATAAGACCTTGTGCATCAATCGATTAATTTTTCTTCCCTTTCTCTCCCACCACCAGTTGTACATATGCCAGGCTTGACACCAGGCATCCCCATTCTCTACTTTTATTTTCAGTTAAATTTAGGTATGCCAGCTTGACAAAGCTACATCAAAGGAGCCTCTCCAATACAGCAATATTGTACTGGAGCCTCTGTATGACAAAGTTGGTATCTGAAGCTTCAAAAAAACAGTGGTAGAAGTTGAGAATAAACATAAATAATTGCAGTTTATCTGCTTTAACACGAGCAATATTGAATGTACCCATTTCACAGTGCTTGGCCTTAAATAATAATAGGAAAGCTTACCTACCCTATCCCTTCTCCATTCTTTCCTCTTCCCTTACTCCCTACTGCCCCCCTGGAATAAAAGTAATAGAGAAGATAACAACAGAATAATTATCTGCTCGCAGGGCAGAGTCTGGACCTCAACATTTACAAGCTAGTTGTTGTTTGCCACAAGATTAAGTTTGTATCTCCTAAAAAGACTACAATTAACAACTGTTCTGATTTAACTACATGTTCTTCATTTACCTAGGAAACAGAGGGAGCAGAAGGAAAGAAGAACATTTCTTCCAAGACTGGCCCTGTAAAAAAGGTACTTCCAAATCTCAGCTTTGGAGCAGTGAGTGAAGGATCTGGACCTAGTACCTTGAAGATATCTAGGCACCAATTATTATTTTACCACAGTCTAGTATCCCCTTACATACTCCTTTTAATGAAATTATCAAGGCATCAGCTGAGTTCAGGACCTACCACTTAAAAACACATTGCATGCGTCAGGCTCAAATAATGGAAACTGGCAAAACAGACATGGGCTCAATCCTCCTTTTTCCTCCTCCGTCAATTATTCAAGGACCCCTCATTCATTCCTCTACTGCTGCCTACTTCCTTCAACACCAGGCATCTCTGGGACATCTGATAAGGAAGCTCCAAGTTATCTTGCTCAAAGTTTGCCTAACAACAGCAGCCATCCCCCACACACATATACATTCAACACATTTGACTGATTTTCCAAGGAGAGCAGTAGCTGAGTAATTTTGACAACAAAAACACGAATCTCCGTGCTCTACAGCTCTTTAAAAAAATTAAGTGATCTTTTAAACAGAAAAGATTATTTTTTAGCAATTCTCACCTATTTCCATGTATTTTTGTGCTAAGTATTCAAATGCAAAAACATTCAAGATCGAGCATGATCAACCAAAGAATTAAGATACACATTCATCCCTAAGGACAACTGGAGAGAAGTCTGTGACTCGTACAAATACGCCAGCTGCAGCGATTTCTACACAGTATGGCTAGCTAATAAAAGCCACAGAAACACGTTTAAAGCAGGCTTAAGGGCCTTTTACCCTAAGAATTTGACAGACAGCAGCAGTGACAAGGGGCTTGCTTCCTGGCACAGCTAAGGCCACACCACAACCTTTGCACCAGCTTGCATGACTCCTCTGCATTGCCACAGAGGCTGCCCACTTCTCAAACAGCCTTAACCGTACAGATTTTTAATTTTTTTAATCAAGTCTATTGGCAAACGCACTTCCTTTCTGCTGTAGCTGTTCGCAGCTTGAAGCCCACAGACTTTTAGAGCCTCCAAAATACTTTTAAAATCCTTCAGAAGGCAGCTAGGGGAGGTAGTAGCAGTCAAATGTCCTCTCTCTCATTGCACTGGCTTTCCTGTAATCCTGGCTTAAATACACCTGCACCAAAGGAAGAAAATGGACAATTTTAAGTTGCTGACTAGAAAAAGAGCAACAACAGCCTAAGATTAACCCCAGACTGGGGCCGATTTAAAGGATAACGCCAAAGGAGATTAACACAAGTACGATGTCAAAGTACACTCAAACAGCAACAGCTTCTTGACAAACACTGAGGGGTCATAAAAACCAGAACATTTAAGAAACCAATATTGCAGAGGAGAATTCATAACCCTGCAGTCTGTGCACAAAGGAAAGCTCCCCCAGACCAGGTTCTGGCAAACTCCAGCAAATAGTTTGGTTGTAGTGATGCAGCACAACTCAGTGAGCCCGTAACCAGAAATGCAGACAACCCAGACGACTTCAGAGTAAGAAAACCCCCTGAGACACATATTGTCCAATGGAGAAGGGGACATGGCCATTCTTCCATGCACTTTGGGATCTGGTGGTTCTCCTTTCAGCTGCCAGGAGCCAGGGAGAGATGCAGTAGTGGAGAAGTGCAGTTTAGAAGGGGACATCCACAAACCCATCAGCAATGTTAGCAAGGGACAGGGAAAGAGGCGGACTCGTCAGCTGCCTCCTCTCATTCCTGCCATGAGGGGCAAGAGGCTTTTGGGATCATTCCTACGGAGAGACCTGTTGGCCCCTCACGTGCAGGGAACAAACAAGAGCAGGTCCCAGCTTCGGAAGCTCTGCCAGTTTGTGGTCATCTTCCCACAAGAGTGAAAAGACATGGGGGGAATAACCTCCACGAACAGCATTAACAGAGAAGAATTTAAAGACTATGACTCGTATTGTACAGCAGTTTCATCACAGCTGCTCAAAGAGCCACAGTAGATACCAGTCCCTCAGCAAAACCAAGGGAAGGAGTGTCAGCCGCTGAACCAGGCAATGCTTCCCTGAACACTTTGGGTCGTCTGGCTCCTCGAAGGCAGTTCTGGGCTTACAGGGTGGTAGGAGCAGAGGCTGCCACTCAAGTTAAGCTGTTTCTGCTTCAAATGAAATCAGGAACCTGCAGCCTCAGCAGCAGCTTCAAAATAGAAAGGCTCCTTCTTCAAATAGACAGCCAGAGAGCATCCCTATGAGAGCTTCAGCCGAACATAATCTTGATTCCCAAGCACTGCTCACGAAGGAATGTGGCCAATGTGACAAGAGTTTCCCCATACAGAAGATACTCCTCCACACCTCAGTTGCCATCCCCTAAATCTGCAGCTTACTGGACTAGAGCCCTTCGCTGACCGAAATTTTCCTCCTCCTCCTGCTCCTGCCCACACCAAGTTTACTTTATTTCTACGGGAATGACAATGTCTCTAACACCTGGACTGAACACTGGCACTTTCCCCAGCGAAGAAACCAATAACCCCACACCAATTCCCAGCGGCAAAAGCTGCCAGTAAGCAGGTTTCAACAATTTAATATATTCATTATGGACAAAACTTACTCTACTCAAGTCAACAGAAACTTTACCATTTATTTCTCAATGGTCTGACACTCATTTTCTATTCAGGGCAATAAAATACTACAATTACCATTGCTAGTTCTACTGTATGAAGATCTGCTCTGCTTTGGTGCTATTTTTCCTTTGCCTTCATTTCAATACAACATGCTTGAATCTTTTTGTTTCCTTTTTCTTGGAAGATAAGTTTATTATCCATCCTACAAGCCCCAAGATAAGAGAAAAGGCAGTAAAGGCAGTATAAAGAGTACTTGTGAAGATTGAAGACCATAATGACAATCACTGATCACACACAGAGGAGGCTGACACCCTCACTGGTGTTTTGGTTGTTGACTCTCTTAACCACTTTGTGAAAGTCTAACAGAGCAATAACAAACAGCTGCAAAAAATAACTTTCTCTCCCAGATACAGCTCTCCTGGATGAGTCGAGACACACAGACTTGCAACACACAGTAAGCTGCTCTCCCTTATCTACAGCACCGCTGCCAACAGGCGCTCCCGCCAGCCCAGTGCCTACTCGCATGTGGAAAGGTGAAGGGAGAAAAGGAGGGAGACAAAAAGGTGCCTGGCACCTTGTTAGATGTTCAGAAAACACCGTTTTCTCTAGCACAGAGAAGGAAGCAAACTGCAAGCGCTGCAAGTGCCATCCCTCAGCCATGGCAGCACGCACGCACATGTACACGCACTTCCTCCGGCTTCACGAAAACAATGAAGTGTGGGGAGGCCGGCTCTTATATAAAGTACGTACCAGCTATGTATAAAATTAGGAAAGCAGCTGCTTCAAAAGCTCAGTCACCCTTTTATCATCAACAGGGCTTTAATTAGTACCCATCTGCTTCCTGTTTTATACTACAGAACTAACTTTCACCTGTTTCAGCAAAACACCCCTTCCCCCAAACGCAAGTGTGTGCATACACACGAACACACACAAAAAGGTAGCAAACACCGTTACGCTTAAGTAATTAAGATCAGAAATCCTTGTTCTGAGTATCTGATCTGTTTATTTGCTTTTTTAAAAAGCTAGACTTTGACAGAGTTATCAAATTTCACAGCCTACACCTTTAAATCACACACATCATATACTTCACCATTAATATTAATTCATTGGCACACAGGGACCCCAAAGAAGGACTGGAGCCCTGTTGTACTGGCACTGTACTAGAGAGAGCCTGCCCAGAGGACTCACAATGGAAGTGTGGGTTTTTCCTGAGGTCCGTCACACACATGAAAGGATTTATGAATAAACAATGGCAAGGCTGATAGTTAAGAATGGATTCAAACTCACCCCATTGTTTGAAGAGAAGAAACAACATGCAGAAGAAAAATATTACTGAGGGAGGAAATAGCTTCACCTTTGAATTTCCTGACATTTTTCCTCCCACGCTTTTCCCCTTCACGCGTCAATTATTTATTTATTTTGCAGGGAGAAGACAAGTGAAAGTTAAGTACACCAGCAAAGCTACGTGCTGTCAGACCTGCGCACCTCTCCTGCACAGAGGAGCTACCAGCGCTTGAAAGCTTGCCAGGCGTATGGTATCCAGAGAGCAAAACAAGAGCAAGAGAAGCAACAGGGGAAAAAATTGCTTGGCAATGGCCGAGCAAGGAGCACCACTTGCCTGCTCCTAGGCCCAGCTACAGAAACGGGAAGAGGGGCGAGTGCCGAAAGGAACAGTATTCATAAGGACTCTACATGAGTTTTGTGAGTATGTGAAGCTTTCTCAAACTTAAAACTGCTCATTGCAAAGAGGAGCTTTTCTTAGCACACCTTTAGCATCAGCCACCACCCTGCAATGCTGCTTCTGCCAAAATAAACCTGGCAACCACTCAACTCATGCTCCAGTTTTGGAGCAGGAGGAGATCATTCTCTCTTTACAGTTAGCAACCTCATCTGCAACAGCTTTCCCAGATGCGCAAAGCTGACCTAACTCTCAATTAGGATTTTCTCCCATAGCATCTTGGAGCTGCTTCCCAAGGTTTTGGACCTGCCTGTCTGCAGGTTCCACAAGATTCACCTCGAGAAGGCTATTTTGGAAGACTGAGAATTTTTTCCATTCCTTTGAAATCTTAAACCATTTCCTAGGTTGGGGATTTAACTTTTCAGAGACTGCTAATTAAACAGGAGAGCCATGAGAACAGGTAAACATATACACTCCAGTATCAACCATGGCAAGTGCATTTATTCCCCTTTCTTTCCCACTCAGTGAAAAAAAGCAGTTCTCCTGACATCCCCCTTATTAAGGGACTTTTCCATTTCATTCTTTGGGGTTGGAAGAAAAAGAGAAGGATAATACAAACATCTGAAGACTGAAAAGTAAAAAAAAATAATCCAAGTAAACAATTTCACCTGTTACCCCTTGATGTAGCTACTCATGTTGTTACCATGAGCAACCAGCCTACAATAATTTCCCCCTACATGATCACCCAAGGGAAAAGCACATTGTTGGCAGCTCCAGAAGGGTCAACACTGACAACCCAATGCTGTTGCTTTTAAGATTCAAGAGTATTCAGAGTAGGTTCCCTAAGAAATTTTTTTGTAGCATACTGCCATTTGTTACTAAAACAACACACCAAAGTACCATCTATCTCTTACACATACGTACAGGGGAAATGGAGACATTTGTCCAGCATCACACAAGTCTGTCATTCAAAAGTAAAGATTGAGCCTTGTTTTTAACCTCCAACTTCTAAAAGTTCTCACCAACTCTTCTACTATATCATTGTCTAGCAAAGGCAGGGGATTTATGTCCGTATGCTAAAGGGACGTACTAGTGAACAGAACGAGCTCTGTCTCTAGAGGAAAAAAGTCAAATTAAAACAAATGGGCTTCCAGGCACAATGCAAATGAAATCTGTGAGAAAGAATGGAGGAAAATGAGCACCAAATGTGAGAACTCCAAATATTCCTTGGAAAAGAAAAGGTGGCCTACATCTAACCCAACTGCTGCAATCAGATATGTAAAGAATAGGGGCACTAGGGACTTGCTTTTTTAAAAAAAGATTTTATAGATTTTGTTCGTTGATAAAACCAAATAATCATTTTTCTACTAAAAAAAGTTATAACCTTGTGTTTTCACCTAGAAGATTACACCACCACTTAGATATTTTTCCATGATATCTCAAGCAACATATTACAAAACTTCATCCAGGACTGAAACAACAGATTGTCTCAAGAGCAAATGACAAAATATTTGTACCAGAAATCCTGGCAACGTTGTGTGCAGATGGGTTTCTGAAAAACGGGGTTCCAAGAATCAGTCACCCATGGTTCCAAAAATAAGAGTTAAATTCAAACAAAAACTGGATGTTCACTTAGCAGGGCACTGCAGTCCCTCCCCAGGGTCCCACCCTCACCACACACACGAGACACTTGCTAACCACAAGCCTCTGAAGTCTGAGCTTCAGCTAAATACACAAAACTGGGAGAATGCAACCAAGTTCAAACTCCTGGCCACGTAACCCAGAAAATGGCACGCTACAGTGTGGCCAGCCATTTTACTGCCCATGGACTCAAACCTGAGTATCAGGGCAGCCCCAAAACTGCATGGCCACCATCTACAAGGGCTCTGAGCTGCAGCAGGAGAGGGACCATCCTATCAAGCAGGGCTAGGAATATCCCTGCCTGTGGTCAGGGATGTGGGGATGCTGGTCAGGTCTCACAGCCTGCCGAGGCACAGCTGGGACCACCTCCAAAACGCTCACCCTCCCCAAAGGACCGGGGCAGGCGCCATGTGAACCGAGGCACAGAGACATGTCATGCTTCAGTGGAGGGAGCGCCGGACCATGACAGCACCACGCCAGAAACAGATGTCTGAGACTACTCTTACAAACAGGCATGGAGACATTTAAAAACTGCAGGTTATTTCTCCTCCTCCATTTTTTTAAGGGGAATCAGAAGCAAAGTTCATTGGGTGGTACTGACCTTTTTTTAAATGATTGCTGGGTTTTGGGACACACTGCTTTCAAGGCTCTGTTTGGTTTTGAGAACCTGACTCAGCCAACCATGCTTACTGTATTTTTTTGGTTTTACTGTCAATCGCTATTGACCTGATAGGGAATTCCAGGATATTTTGAAATAAGAGTAAGAAAATGGATCCTTGTTTTAAATGACATATTTAGTCAACAGATTCCTGATCCCTAGAATCTAGAGCCTTCAACAAACTTTTCACCATTAGCTTGTTTTCCTTGGCCATGGCCAACTTCATATATATAAAAATACTGTTCACAAAGGCTATGCAAAGCTAGTGATGTTTGGTAGGAGACAGGCACACATTAACAGTTCTAGCCTGAGATGAAAAAGCTAATACAAATTTTTTGAAATTCGGCACTCAACCGAGACCAAACTTTTCCGTTAAGATGATTAAATAACTGGCTTGACGTATTTTGCATAAAAGACTTAAAAATGTAATATGGATATGAGGGAAGGAGAAGTGAAACAAGAATGGGATAATGACATTTCATGATAACAGAGAGCATTACAGTCTGGTGCACATAAGCAAACAGTGCCCTCCCTTTCCTTTCTTCCCCTTTATATTTCCCTCGATATATGAAGTTAATGAAACTTTTTTTTTAAGCTTAAGAGATGACATAAAAATCAGGGCTTAAACTAAAAGCTTGTTCATACTCAACAGAGCCCAAAGGAATGTGATAAGAGGAACAGAAAACAAACTCAGCACCTCATAACAGCAGCAGATAAAGTACACACCTATATTTTTGGTTATAATAATTACAAAGCCACACACTGAAGTTTATTCATTCTCTAATAGTGTAAGCTTCCAATTTACGATCCTAAGTTTTCAAGAAAAACCAAAGCTGTTGGTGCTACCACAGCAGCCGTCTAGAGTATACACTATTCTCAACATATAATTAGTTCAAATGACAATTAGACCAAAACTTAGTTTCTGCCCCCCAAAAAGTCAACAATAATGCATCAAGCTGATGACTTTAGAAACTCGACCACTTTCCAGCATTTTACTGGCTCTCCATCATATTCGTCTTACTTTGACCAAATACATTTATTTGCATTGAATAGTCATGCGCAATTTTTGTTGCTTCAACACATTTAATGCTTATTTAAGCTGCACTGCAAATTTCTCTTAAAAAAAACACACACACACACAAAGGCTTGAATTAGTGCTCATCCAATATATCTTTTGTTTTGAGCAGGTCAAATCACTGGACAGAATCTGCAGATGACCGTACAGATTACTGCTGCCCAGAGATATGCCTGAATTCACAGGCAAGGCTCTCTGCCACAAATACTTACTGTATCTAAATAAGCATTCATTGGATCTACTAAGCAACCTGCTTGCTCAGGACAAGAAGTATTACATGCCAATTCAAAGTTCTGTCAAACAAAAGTAGCTAAAACTTTCTATCACAGTTAAAAAATACTTTTTATTTAAAGATCTTCCATTTTCTTTCTTGAAAAATTAGGCTAAATGAGAAAAACAAAACATGCACCTTTGCACAGTTCAAATAAGGAATAAGGGAACTATCTCCACGAGCACAGGAAGACCGGTAGGGACTCAAAGGCCTGTGATAAACAAACAGCCCTAACTCCACCTGATTTTTTTTTTTTCTTTAGAAGAGAAACATTGGAAGGGCCATTAAGTGACAAACCAACAACAAATGACAAGTCTGCAGTCCTAACTGGACTCCACAGAAATGCCAACTCTGCTTCAGAAGCTCTGGATTTCAAGGGAGGTGGGAAGAAGGTTCCCTGCTAAAGAGGAGAGTCGGCAATGTGACCAGTTAAGACCTTATTGCACCCTGCTCCCTTCCTATCTCACCTGGGGCCAAAGTTAGCAAAACTGGATGAGCCTAAAAACTGCTAAACTGACGATGACTTCCTTTGGTATGGGGAAAGGCAGAAGACAGACCCCTGAAGCACGCACGTGCATGCAAATACCAGCTGTAGGAAGACACCAGCAGCTTCACACTCATCCTGAAACCTCCTGTCCATAGAGCAGCTGAAGACAAGCAAGTGAGCTCCTATATGCTTAACTTCTAACAGCAAAAGAATCACCTTCTACCACCTTTCCTAATTTTGCATCTGGGTATTGCAATAAGAACAAAAAATAACAAGTATATTTCTTAGAAATTCCAACCTTTTAGAAATACTAAGTACATTAAAACTAGCATTTTAGAGCCATCAGTATAACAGTAATCTTAATGATAAAGCACTACTAACCCTCAGTTCAGTCAGAAGTTATTTCATAATGGAGAGCAACCCTTAAAAAAGAGCTCAGATATTCAAAGCCAACGTTTAACTGTTGCTGTGTCTGTATGACTACTAACATATCCCAAAGTTTGATTTACTGCTAGTAAAACTCTTAAGCACAGCTGTGATGAGACATCTTTCTGCATTCAACTATAAAGGTGACTTTACTTTTAAATTGATCCATTTAACTTCAGTGTCATTTACTTCTGTAGTATCTCAATCATGGCAAGAACGCACTTCTGCTTTAGGCCACAGATAGATGATACATTATAAGGAAGAAAGGAAAATTCATTTTCTATATTAATGCAACAAGACCACTCACTTTCTCTATATAGTGACGTTACGTATATTACATCTCTCAAAAGGGGGAAAAACATCTTCTAGAAACTTTATTACAGCAGTCACTGGACTCACAGCCACCTAATCTTGCCAACTGGTGGGTGCTTTGCATTAGAAACGCAACCACAGAGAAGACGGGGTAACACCAGTGGTTCCCAAATTCAGCTGGTCATGACACCAAGGCCAACAGGACCGCATCAACCGGTCAGCAACTTCATTACTTCTCCCTGCCTCTAGCCCAACCACAGGCATCTTCTTGCCACCACAACCACAAGGATGATTTGGGCAGTGTATTGCCCAAAAGCCAGGGATGGAGTACACTGGAGTACAGATACATGGAGTTACGCCAAATTTTTCAGCAAACAACCTTGCTCTGTTTTATTTTCTGTGGGCCTCATCTGGCTTATCCTCCTCAATAATCCTCCCAAACTGATGCAGAGCAGCACTGCAGAGATCAAATCACCCCACAACTATTCCCCTCCTACCCAAACCAAGGCCAGACTGTAGCAGTTTTAAGAGTTCAGACCTCTTCATCTAACAGAGGTCACCTTACAAGACTACTTAAGATTTTTCTGTTGTCCCCTTTTATATGTTTCCACTTTAATCCTTAAACCTGGCTGTACCCCTTGGACCACAGGGCTCTACACAAGGGAGCTGTTCATCCAGGTTCACCTAGGTAACAAATCAGGTCTCTACATCGTAGACCTATCATTATTTTCTCATGTTATGGATTATCCCATCAATATAGGGATTATGTCCCATTCTACTGGGCCTTCCGCAGAGGGAGAAAAATGGTGGCCTCTCAGGCAGGGGGTTTCAACCTGAGATAGGAGAATGTAGCAACAGACAACCAGTGATACAGGAGCAGCATAACAAGGAATCCATGAGGGAACATGCATTTGCAAGGGAGTAGTAGGAGCTATACCAGCAATCCAGCCTGTTACCAAGGTCTTTAAAATACTACTAAGACTTGAAATGAGCTTTTGGATGAGGATACTGAAGCAGTATTCTGGAAGGTTTCTCTCCAACAAAAGAGGCCACCAAAATAGGTTTTGTACAGATGCATCAAGTAGGTAATGGAGACAAGTACCACAGGCAAACTGGAGGCTTGTGTGAACATCACAGGAGTGAGTAAAAGTGCAAAGGAAAATAACAGTAGGTTAAATGAGATCCTGAAAGTGAAGATGAGACACTCGGATCTGATGCGACAGACAGAGGAGGGGGGAGGAGGTGGTTAGGCAGGATGCAGCATGGCCCAGTAAGGGATATGGGTTGCCGTCTTTGCAACCACACTATGAATGGACACAAGCATGGCAAAGGTGCTTTTCTCATGGTTAAGAAGACAGCGCAAACACAGAGCAGCTTCTGGCTTGTCAACAGTGATCTCCAATTTGTTTGAAATGTGCTTCAGATCCTTCAGCAAAACTGAAAGTGGTCATTTGCTTTCATAACACCACCTCTTTGGGTCCCTGGCACTATCTCCCCTTTTCCCTAAAGGATTACCATTTCCCTGTCTTTAAAAAAAAAAAAACAAAAACAAAAAAACAAACAAACAAACAAACAAAAACGAAAAAAAACCACCACCTTTACTGTGATGGTGGTCAAACAGTGGCAGAAGTTGCCCATAGAAGCTGTGGAGTCTCCACCCTTGGACATACTGAAAAATCCAGCTGGACCTGGTCCTGAGCACAGCCCTAGTAGATCCAGCTGTGAGCGGGGGCCTGGACTAGATGATCTCCCAGAGGTACCTTCCTGCCTCAATTACCCTGCAATTCTGTGATATCTCCCTTAGCCTATCTCCACTGATGGTCTTCTTATGTACCCTGGAGACTCTAGCACTGCCACGGGAGGGATGGCCACATACCCTGTCTCAAACAGCACTTGGATCCACGCTGCCTCTGTGCTCTTTTGACAACTTGGCCCATGGCAATTCCAAAGGAATTGCACTCTCTGTATTTTATGAAAAGCATAAAAGACTTTCAAATACTTAAACGGAAAATTACAAGGGGCCTCATGTTCCCAAACCATCTTGGACACTGACTCATCACTGTCCAAGCCTTCCAAAACCATGTCACTGCAGTTCCAATGTACTCTATCCATCCCTTGAAACAGAGCTGGCCCAGCACAGCTTTGGTTTACACTGCTCTGGAGCAGGTTTCAGTGAGATGATGGACTTTCCCTGAAGAATATAGTAGTCAAACAACAACTTCTACGTAGAGCACAGGATGGATTGAAGAGCACATAGGTTGAGGAGATGGTACCATCTATCTTCTTAGACGCAGTCACTACAAGCTGTATTCCAGCTACTGTATGGATAAAGTTTAAATCACCCTTAAAGGCCCAGACAGCTCTGAGCATGCATCTGAGGAGCTTTGCTCTGAACATCAGCAAGCCTCTCCTCACTCCCTCTACACCCCCAGGGACGTCCATCAGCCGCAAGGCTCCTCTGAGACGATCTGGGGTGCGTTGTCAATGGGAGTATCCAGCTCTTCTACCTTCAACCTGCAAGGAAGGTATTAGGAAGCAACTGAGGACTGGGTGGCATTGTTCCCGATACTTTTGAGCAGTAGGACTGCTTTATGGTCACAGGATCTCATTTTGGCAAAAGAAAGACTGCAGAGAAAGTAATACGTGGGTAGGAAAAACAATGAAGACAATGCAAAAGCAACTGGTGTTTTGGGTAAAGGGAAGTTCACCTTAAACAGCATGAAAGATTGCAAGTATTAATGCTCTTGATTCACATGCTTTTTAGCATGTGAACTTCTCTCTCTCAAAGAAATTACACAGGCAGAAAAAGCAGAATTGTTACAAAGTGATATCCGTCAATAAAGACAGATCAGCAACTTCCTTCAAATTCATTTGCATTAAGCATGATGAAAGCATTTCTTTTTCTGAAGAAAATGTTCAGTATAAATTCTAATTCCTTTTCAGCTCATTACCTCCTGATGCATTCAAATGCCATCAACAGATAAAGTCAAGAAAGAAGAAATATCATGTCCCTCTTCTCTCATTTATCATTACAGAAGTTTGGTACAAAGTCTAGCCTTAAAAAAAAAAGAAAAAAGAAAAGGAATCAAATCCCACAAGCTGCAGCAGACCCCCAGAACAGAATACAATTCTTAATGAAAGAAATGCAAATAGCTGTCATAGATAGCTTTCACAATACAGTAATTTATTAATTTATTTTTAAAGCAAAACCATAGGAGAGAAAAAAAATCTTCAGCACTGAAATGAATCAAAATATCATTTTGATTAACCACAGCTAAGACTGTGCAGTATTACTACAGATTTCTGAAAAAAAATTCCAAGCATGTTCACAAAATCAGACTATTTTGATTTTTTGCCAGACAGGCTACCTTCCAAGAATAAAAGTGTGGGAAAAAATGCTAGTACGGTGACAGAACAACATCTCCACTTCTCACTCCTAAAAAAGAGACAAACTGAAGATAAAATGAAAGAGTTGACAATTACTTGGTGGATCTTAGAGCTCATGTATTCCACGAACCAGGGTGCAATAATAAGTGATGTCATCTGGAGAAAGCAGATGAAAAGGTGGAACAGAGTGTCTAAAAAAGCATCAGGATTTTCCTGAGCATCTATCAATGGCAAATACCAGTAGTAATGAAAGTTATAGATGAAGGCATTTTTCTTTAATTACTCTGAAAGAAAAAATACTGTTAAACTTTAAACCATACTTGCATTGCCAAGGGTGGTTTTTTTGTGTGTAGGGTCTGATAAATTTACTTCTCCCATTTCTTTGTTGTGGGAAATACAGAGACATCTTTAATAAGCAAACCATATAGGTTCCACCAACCTACACTTAATGTTTTAAGTGTAATCAAATTAACATTGTGTCAAGCATATCGAGTCCATAAATTTTTAAGCTGCTATAAAGCAAGAGTCACTTAATGCAACTTTTTGTTTGTAAGGAACCAGGCAGTACTCAATGGTGTAAACACAGCCACCTGTCTCTCTCCGAGTCTTCACGTATTGCACGAGAGCCAGCATGAACATTTGTTCGCCTAAAATGCTCGGCATATGGTTGAACTGACAATTTAATAATATCTTGATAAGGATGTTGCCAGATTTTTGGCGGGAGAAAAGCATGTTTTATCATTAAATATTTGTACTGCAGTAGCACCCAGAGACCTTGAGCAGAAAGGGGCCTCGTTGTGCCAGGCACAGAGGCTTACAGAGTCCGTGACCCTAAAAGCTGACAACCCAGGACAACCAGGCTACGAAAAGAGACTGAGGAGGGTATGTACTACATGTACTACACTGGAAGTACATGTCTTCCTCCCAAATACACCCACCCATTAAGGTTTCTCCTACAAGTCATAATGGATCTGGAGTCAGAAATTGGTAGGATCTACTCTGCACCAACATCCCACCATGCTGAGAAACCACAGTGACTTTCATGGGGGAGAGGACTGGTTTATCTTCAAGACTTCTTCTTCTTCATGCATCAGAAAAACCACACTTCAAAGGCAAAATCAAAGTGGGCACTCATTTTCTGGACATAACAGCTAGTGGCTTCATTAACAGCACCACACATTGAAGCTTTGTTTCCTACAAAGTTTCCTTTAAAACACTGCACGGGAACATTGCTCTGGCATTGCAGATCGTTCTACCTGCAAAATTTATAGCGTACTCTTATTTATGGCCCATGACCCAGTGAAAAATCCCTCTTTCTCCCTCCTATTCCATGAATAATGATTTTTTGTTCCCAGAATATCTTCTGTCCTTAATGACCAAGTAAAAAGTGAATGGAGGAAATGGATTAAGCCTGAAATTGGGTCTTGGGATACCTTCATTCCATTCACACTGCTAAAGCCAAGTTATTTATGTAGACATTACTGAAATTAGTTCTCCTAGGCTGTGCATTAAATCCAGTGGCAAACCCGTAAGAACAGCACAGCTGTCTAAGTCCTGCCCTTCAAACAATATTTCCTACTCAGTGATTTCCTATGAAAATGGGCTTTATTAAACCATGTGCCAGGAGATTGAAAATAACTATGACCCATGGTACAGAGAAAAGATAAGAGCAACAGAAGTTTCTATTCAAAAAGAAACTGTATGCATGGAAACTTAGCAGCAAAACTACAAAAGTGAAAGACCTCGTCACCACTAGAAATGTCTCGTCTGATTCACCTTAATCTTTAGACAATGACACAATGCATTTGCTCCACTTTTACATCCACCACGTGAGAATAACTGCTGGAGAAACAGGTTTTTAGCACATAGGTGTTACATGTCTCTTAAAGGCTGCATGCAATTAAGGCATCTGCCTTTGCAGCAGCACCATTATTTGTGTATTGGCCATTCTACATGGGTTTGTTTGTTTTTTAATATAAACACATCATGCACAAATTAGCAACAAAACACTAATATTTATACATACATACACACATATATACACATACACCCTTATATGTGTGTATATATCTCCTTAGATGCTTAGATGAGGCGTCCTGCAGACTTACATTGCACAACAGCTGGTAACACCTCCTTTTCCCCTTCTTCACCCCGAAAAGGAATAAGCAGGAGCAGGCTCAGATAACTTACTTTCATCTAAGGTTCATACCAACACACAAGTTCTAGAATATTTTTGTCTGGCATGTGTTTTCAATTCCTTTTTGTGTATCACATTTGCTCTGACTTCATATTTAACCAAAGGTTTAAATTAAGTAACCCGTAGTATTTCAATTTGCCTTCACAAGTTCCGTTCACAGCTGATGAGTGAACTCTCTCCTTACGGCTATTTGCAGACATGTCTGCACATGCAAGTCAGCCTTCTTCTGCCTTCTTGCTTCTAGAACTTGAGGTAGTAGACACAAGACATCATTTCTAAGAAAGTTATAATGGTTTTAGTGAAAGTTATTCTAAAAGACCAGAGATCCTTACTGCATTTTTTTAAGATAGCCAATTAGATTCACTTTTTTATTTAATATTTTTGTGATTTCTTCCTTTTAACAAGAAATGACTGAAAGTTTCAACAGCAGCAAGTACCTTCTTGATGAAGATTCTCAGCTTGTGAAATTTAACAAGCATTTTATGCACATCAATGAAAGAAATAGTACATCGTATCTTAGGAGCTCAATGTGACACCATTAGCATTATTTGCTATTCATTTAATCTAACATGACAAATTAAAATATAATATTTATGAAGATGCATGTGTAACTTGAAAATTCAGTGTGTTCCAGCTATCCATCTACTTGAAGTTATAATTTCGTGCTTTCAACAAAATAAATTCAGAGCCCTTGCTTGAATGTGAAGGTGTTTCACTGGATAGATGCATGCCTTCATCTTGAACTCTAAATACAGTAGGTCCCAGGCAGAGAAAAGACTGGAGTAGAAGGTTCTTAGGCCTAATTCAGTAAAGGCCATTTTTATATCCTGAAATTCACTTTAGAAAGAGCATTTGGCTTTGGTCAGGTTGCAAACAGAACCTGCAGGCAGACAGTGATAAGTGCGCTCAGATGAATTGTTTTTAATCCTGACATTAGGCCTGATGGGTCAAACGTTTCCCGTTCCCATCAGCTCCATCTCCTGCCATGGGGTACTGCCTGCTTCCCCCAGTACATCAGTCCTTCCCCCAGTGGGTGAGAAAGCAAGGCCCAGCTTCCCCCGGACAGACAGCAATACTAGGGGGAGAGAAATCACTTTACGACGGGAGCTCCTCCCCGCTCCTTCCTCCCTGCATTCACTATCATTGTGCTGTAAAACAAACTGGAGGGGAGATGTCGGGATAACAATCGCAGGAAGAGAGCCTGTGACAGCCTGGCCACAGAGTTATGGTGCCCCGAGACGGGAGGGCAGAGGTTCACGCAGGAAACGATGCCGCAACCAGGACCCTGCCCTGGCCGGCAACGGGCCTCCCAGGGCTACAAGTTTCAGAGGGAAGAGGAGGAGGAAATCTATTTTGCTCTTTACCATTTTAAAGGAATCAAAGTACATGGTGGTGTGAAGAGGCGCCGTATGGCACAGGCTGCAGGACCTTTGCATTCACAAAAGATCTCAAGGATTTGCACTTACAAAAGTCAGCTTTGTTTGGCTCTGCGCTGCTGCAAAGCTCGCAGTGGGCTCTGCTCCGCAGCGTTTTAGCACCACGCAAGGAATTCAGGCGTCTCTCTCGCTCGAGTCGGGAAAAATTTCAGCACCACCTCCCGTAGAGGGAGGACTTCTCTGGCTCCCAAGATGACTTCCAACAGTGGCAACAAGTTAGTCCTTTAAAGAAAAGCATCTGCCAAACCAAAACACAGAATTGCGGCTTCCAAGGGACTAGGGTGCATTTGAAAGCTGCTGCAGTCTCCAACACCATTAAACATTGGCTACAACAGAAATCATGCAGTAAGGAATGAATTAAAAAGGATCTTTAAAAAATACATACATTTATTTTAGATTATTCAAAGTACTGTGTGCTCTAAATTAAAGCAATCCTTATGAAAGGATTTCAGATTACACTAAGCCAAGTTACGCTCACTCCTTTCTGGTGACCATGCTCTCTCCCCCCTAACCTTCTGCTGGAGGAGAAACAACATCATCACATGCTGCGCTGCAGGTCTGGGATGGCATAGATGTTCATAAACACTCAGTCATGTGTCTATCCCATTTTCCACATTTCTAACTTCATGCCATCCATTTATAGGTTTTGAAATTCCAATATAAACATGGGTTTAAAATCCTCTAAAAGCTGCCCATTCTGGCAATAGCAGAGTTTCTGATTTGTTTGTCTCTACACACTGGAATAAAAATACAACTTTCACTTGTGTTTCTCTACCCCACTTCAGTAGAAACTCCCATTTGCCCAGACCATTCACAGCAGAAACACTGGGCTTTGGCTGTGCATATTCTCATACTTCTGGTAACAGCTTCCCTTATATTTTACAGCCCCTCTAGCATGTTACTGCAGCCAGTGATTCCAAGGGTGGTTTTGAACTCGGCCTCCTCACATAAATGCCTCTTTGAGAAGCTCTAGCCTGGCACCACTTTCATGCTGATACATGTGATAGAGGCCAAAGTCTCAAAGCTATAAAACCCAGCAAGTTCAGTCACCCGCGGGAGCCACAGCACTCTGCCCACACATTGCTGTAGAAAAAAGCATACCCAGACTTCCTGATCCGATTAGCAATTCTGGCATCAAAGCCTCACCCAGACAAAATACCTGTGACTGATACTTGCCTAGGACTAGCTCAAGGTGTCTCAACAGCATAGGCAAAATTGAATCTGGTGGCATTACCAGGTTGGTAAGCAGGAAGCTGAGAACAGACCCAAAAAGGTGTTTTCCATTCCCTGCAGCATGACATCCTCCATCCATCTACCTCATACACATTCCCACTGCAGCATGCCCAGCCTATCTTCTCAAACACAGACTCAACCAACCACATCTGTCCAAGCCTCATTCCTTCTACAAAAGCTATTCATCCTCCACCTTGCCCTGCTGCAATCCCTGATCATGGTCAGGCAACTTTCAGGCTGCTGCAGCAGGGAAGGAAGCACCAGGCTTGTGGTTGCTTTGCCCTGGGGAAAGTAGTCAGTGGGATAGGGCAAAAGCACCAGGACTGAGAGTCAGGCTTTCTTCTTTTACTGCAGCATGACGAAGCTGGAGTGATGACTGATGCTGCTGAAGAGGGCTTTCCTCCCACCAAAATGCAGGCTGCTCCTGCTGATGCAGCAGAGGGCTGTGTGGAGTCGTAAAATAAGCCATCTGGGCACCAGGTCAGTCCTTGCAGCCTCTGGTCCAAATAACACTGGCAGCCACCACCCTGCAAGTTTCACCCACGCCATAGCAGTCCCCAAAATCCCCACGTGACTTGCGCAACGGCTGGCGTTTGGGGACACAGAGAGGTTTTTTCCCCGGCTCTGTAGACACCATCATTAGAAGGCCCATCTCCCAAAGCAAATGCCACTAACTGCAATGCAGAATTTCTTTCTGGGAACAACTTTTTCAGGGTGTGTATTTTATAACAGAGGGAAGGTAACAGGAATGCTGTAGCAAGGAAGAACAAGCCAACTTTAAATTTAAAAAAAAGGGAGAGGGCACAGTTGCACAAAGCAATGGAGTTCTCCATCCCAAGAAAAGGACCGTGTGCAGGCAATACACTTAAAAAAAAAAAAAAAAAAGATTGTTTCCATGTCCCAGAAAGAAAGAAGACTCAAAACCACACCTAAATACTTCCTACAATGCAACTGCTTAAGACTTCTTTGCTGCCTTCTCTGACTTTCCATGGATATCACCTTGTGGGGCAGAGGCTTCTTATCTTGATATTCAGGGGTGGGTTCACAGAGCAAGCAATGGCTCAAAGAAATGAGATGAGTGGAGACACAGGGGCAATAAGGACCACACCGTGGTTTCTGACACGTTACAATTTGGGTTTTCTCTGCACTGTGACCTCAGTGCTCTCACTGTAGTCTTTTTAATGAAATAATATGCTTCCTAAAAACACCCTTCCTATTAAATATTTGGGATAACTACCACAAATAGGGTCTAGCAAAATACTGCTCACATATGTTTTTCAGCCTCTATGTAGGACAAATCCAGAAGTGGTCTAAGTATAAATACTTGTTCTTAGAGGAAAAATTCAGACTTTTATTCATGAATGCTCCCAAGTTTTCCCCAGAAATATAGGGTAAAATACACATATGTATTCAGCTACAGTTTCTCAACAAAAACGGCTTGAGAGAGGCCCACATACTTGAGCTTAACAAATTGAACGGACTATGGGGTTGGTAGGATTTAATTCATTCTCAGCCTTAAATCAGTCTTTCACAGTAAGTGTGAAGCTAATAATATCAAATAACTGTAGTAGAAAGACACTTGGCACATGTAGAGTTAATCATCAGTACATTCCTGCTTTATGATTATAAAGCTGCTTATTATCCAGCACTGTGCATCTAAGGGAAGATATATTTTTCTTTACTAACCTGGATTTAAGTACCTAGAATTTAGTCCTGCAACTCTCATTTTTATCTCAACACTTTTTCTCCCCAAACACATGCCATAACCTCTGTGCCATTTCATAACTAACTATTTGCATCAGTCTTTTGAAGTTTAAAGGAAAAGTATCAAGCAGAAAACTCTCTTAGCTGGATATGTGGCTTTCCTAGAAAAGGACTCGTGGTAACAAACATGCAATGCAGCGCTACAGCCAGACTAAGTAACAACAGCAGAGAAAATACAAAGTATTTTGACAACCCAACGATCTTACTAAAAAACCACCTTGTAACTCCCAAAGAACATATACTTACACATTCTCTGTTGATACACACAGAAGTGTAATTTCTTACTCTAATCTCATTAAATCAGACAGCTCTTCCTACTTACACATCCACATGACCCCAAAGAAGGCACTTACTGACCACAACTCGATCGCCAAACCTGCTACCTGTCTCTCACACAGGAGCTCCAGTGCCATTCGCATGTTAATCCTGTTCTGGGAGAAGCAGGTCCTGCTTGACTAACCTGATCTCCTTCTATGACAAGGTGACCCGCTTAGTGGATGAGGGAAAGGCTGTGGATGTTATCTACGTGGACTTTAGTAAAGCCTTTGACATCGTTTCCCACAGCATTCTACTGGAGAAACGGGCTGCTCATGGCCTTGATGGGCATACTCTTCACTGGGTAAAAAACTGGCTGGATGGCCGGTCCCAAAGAGCTGTGGTGAACAGAGTTAAATCCAGTTGGCAGCCGGTCACAAGTGGCGTTCCCCAGGGCTTAGTATTGGGGCCAGTTCTGTTCAGCATCCTTATCAATGATCTGGGCAAGGGGATCAAGTGCACCCTCAGTAAGTTTGCAGATGACACCAAGTTGGGTGGGAGTGTTGATCTGCTTGAGGGTAGAAAGGCTCTGCAGAGGGATCTGGAGAGGCTGGATCAATGGGCAGAGGCCAATTGTATAAGATTCAACAAGGCCAAGTGCTGGGTTCTGCACTTGGGTCACAACAACCCCATGCAATGCTACAGGCTTGGGGATGAGTGGCTGGAAAGCTGCCCAGCAGAAAAGGTCCTGGGGGTGTTGGTGGATAGCCGGCTGAATACGAGCTGGCAGTGTGCCCAGGTGGCCAAGAAGGCCAAGAGCATCCTGGCTTGTATCAGAAATAGTGTGGCCAGCAAGACTGGGGAAGTAATTGTCCCCCTGTACTCGGCACTGGTGAGGCTGCACCTCGAATACTGTGATCAGTTTTGGGCCCCTCACTACAAGAAAGACATTGAGGTGCTGGACTGCACCCAAAGAAGGGCAACAAAGCTGGTGAAGGGTCTGGAGAACAAGTCTTATGAGGAGCGGCTGAGGGAACTGGGGTTGTTTAGCCTGGAGAAAAGGAGGCTCAGGGGAGACCTTATCACTCTCTACAACTACCTGAAAGGAGGTTGTAGCGAGGCAGGTGTTGGTCTCTTCTCCCAAGTAGCAAGTGATAGGACAAGAGGAAACAGCCTCAAGTTGCGCCAGGGGAGGTTTAGATTGGATATTAGGAAAAATTTCTTCACCGAAAGGGTTATCAAGCACTGAATCAGGCTTCCCAGGGAAGCAGTTAAGTCACCATCATTGGAGGTATTTAAAAGACATGTAGAGGTGGCACTTAGGGACATGGTTTAGTGGTGGACTTGGCAGCGTTAGGTTTACGGTTGGACTCGATGATCTTAAACGTCTTTTCCAACCTAAATGATTCTACAATTCTATGATTCTCTGGTTCTACAAAAAACACAGCCGAACTCCATTCAAATCCTGTGCCTTCCAGTTTTCCCTTCAGTCCAGGCCAAATTAAAAAAGAAAATAATAATCATTCATTAAAGTAACCGACAGATTACCAACACACTTCATGTGAAAAATAGAGGGATCATAACATCAGTTCTCCCTTCGGGCCCACATCGCCTTTCAACTTGTCTATTTTGTATAACCTGTTACAATACTGTGATTTTTCATATTCGATATGACAGTATTTTAGCCTAGAATCTAGTATTTCCTCTTCATCTTGGAAGATCTGTGCAGATCCACGGCACTGTGAGCTGACAAGCTTACAGAAAACTAGGTAAGATTTTGGATCCTTGCACAATTTAAGGAGAACTACACTGAATGCATACTTTAGTTTCCTCTGCATGCAAATATGTATTTATTTATTAGATTATTTATTTATGAAGACGCAGCTTAAAAGACAGACCATACACAGAGGTTCCCTGTCTCCAAAAAAAAAGAAAAGGAGGAAAGCAAGGAGACCAATAACTTTATCTCTTCTATCATACAATAAGTTATGAAGTTTGGCATTGACATTTACTTATTAAGAAAACTGCATGCTCATCATCACATTTTTTTCTCAGGAAGTCTATGCCTTCAGCTGTCATACATTCTTACACACACTAGAGCTTCAACACAGCTAGTGAAAGTTCCTGGGCTACTATGATGAACTTCTTGCACCTCCCATTTTGCCATTTCCAAGGAGCCTGAAGCTATCAGACTCTCTCTGCTAAGTTTTCATCTATATGCTTTCTTCCATCCTGAATCTGACAACACACTAAGTACCACATACTCCCTAAGGATGATTTAAAAATGAATCGCCAAGCAGAATTTGCTATGGAAACCTACCAAGCAGTCTTTTTGATGCCTTGCTCAAATTACCCTACACAGCTAAGTTGGCAACCTGCATTGGTTAAGCAACCAGTTATTTTTACTCCGATCAAACATCCGATTTTGCATACATCCAATATTGCAAGACACAAATGCTGCAAGACTCTTGTACTTTCTGAGAACCCAGGGAGGGAAGAGACAAAATAGTAAAATGTGTGCTGAATAGAGCATTTGATGGTTAACTACAGAATACCGTTAAGTTGCAGGCTTCAAGAAGACATGAGTAGACTCCTCATCAAGAAGAGACAGGATGAAGCAATTAAAGGGCAGTTTAAGAGTGGATCATGCAAAGCCTAACTTTCTTCAGGAGAATAAATGGCAAAAAGGTAACTCTTATATGCATAGGAAGTCTCACTGAATCTTGATTTAGCATTTTTACTCAAACGTGTATTCAATACCTGGCAAGCAAAAGATTACCTGGTCTCCGGCAGATGAGCTCAACAGCGAATCTCAGCATAAGCTTAACTCTGAAGTTAACTTCTCCATCTTCCTCATAAGAAAGCAATTCAAGCTCTTGTGCACATGGGCTCCAACACAAAATCAAGGGGTCAAGATCTTCAGCCATGTCAACCAGTTCTTCTAACTGCAGTTTGCTTCTTGCACGTAACTTTCGCTTATGTTAAATGTGTAAGGGCACATCTGAATCACACTCCATTTATCACCCACTGACAAAAATCAAGTCAAGATGAGAATCTTTCAGCTACACAGCTCAGGGAACACATCAGCCAGATACCAGATTAAACCAACCGATCAGCAAAACCCAATCTATTGGATCACTGGCCACCTCCTCCCCAAGAAGCACCCGGCCTCAATTCAATGCTGTTACAGGAAAGAGCGATGAAAAATTGGCAAAGCCCCCATACATGGAAGGGGGTGCAGCACCCACCTGAGCAAGCCGGCCTTCCTCCCAGCATGGTGGGATGAGGTTGTCTGAACACCAAGGTCCAGAGCAGAGCACTGGCTATGCTCTTATTTTTGAAGACTCTCTCAAAGTAGACAGACTTTCCGACCTACTTTCCCACTTCTCTGATTCACTGTATACATGGAGCTGTGGGTTTGAGTAGACTAGAGACATTCAGTCACAGGCTGCTCACTGTGATGCTTATCAAAGAGCAAGAGACCACCTACTACGCTTAAATAGCTATGTGGGAAGAGTCATCTTAGCTCATCCTCTAATGAGGATCTCAATATCCCTTTCCCAGTCATCTTTCAACATTTAGCTATTGAAAGGCCATGAAGTTCACAGATGCCCTCATTTATCAGTAAATGCAATAGTATTCACAGGCTGTTACTGAAAAAGTAGAGCACAAGATGATCTGCCATACATTTCATAGTAAAAGGAGCATTTTCGGAGTTGGCTTGGCCAGTCAAACACTCCAATTTTGGTTATTTTTATTACCAGGCCATATATTTTGAAGTTATTTATACAAGCACCAAACATGACAGGACAGATGCTTTCACAAATGCAAAGAATGAAACCCAGGACTTACCATCCAAAAACACACCAGAGCATTTCTCGGGCTATACACAAGTGCCAGTCACTCACCCCATGTCAAAAAACAGTTACCTCCAAGGTGCGATGAAGCAGCCACTCCACTTGAACACTATGGGATTGTTTATAAGAAGGGAAGCTAAGCTCAACTTCTCCAGCTGAAGTTGCAGAGGAATTTGAGGCAGGCAGAAAGTAATTATTCAGCTGGAGTTTGGCCAGGACGCTGGAGTTAGCACTGCTGTTCTTGCAGACTGTGTCGGGGGACTGTGCAATGACCACCAGCGCTGTCTACTGAGTCATCAGCGCCGCTTCCTGCAGAACCCAGGTTCTCCTTGGAAATCTCCCACTTCTGGATTGAGCAAGCCCAGCCCCAGTCAGTTTGGGAACAATGCAGGACAAGGAGGAAGGGCGAGAAGTATAACTATTAGTGTCACTTTCAAGAGCAGTAAAATTTACATGGATTAAAGGGATGAAATCTTTATATATAGTAAAAAGGATAATTATAATGAAGGCATCTGTCTAGCTGGCACCACCTACAGCAAGACCTGCAAGCAGTAATTGTACAATAACAACGTGGTGTTTAGTGTGAGGTTTAGGACATTCTGCCAGAAAACCTAAAGCATCCAGGTTGTAAAACACTGTAATAAGTAGGTAATCCCCAGCCTGGCGTCCAAGTTACTGCCCTAACCTGTTCCTTATGATTATAAAATGTCTCAGTGTCAGCAGGTTCACCGTGAGTCAGAGCTGAAATAATAAATGGCTTATTTTCCATCCTGATGGAGGAAATACATCACGGCTCATTGTGGCTCGCTTACCGAGGCTTTTTTTTTTTAAACAGGAAAATGTAAAAATAACCAAGTCATTCTGCCTTATTGCACTTATTTTTGATTAACAAAGCCCTTATTACAATCAAATTAGAAAAGAAAAAGAAGCATGTTTTCAATATGGTCTGCAAAAACAATACCTTAGGAAAAATACAGAAGAAAAAATACTGCACAAACAACCAAAGAATATGAAATTTGTGACAAATAGCCTCTTTGCCAAAGTGATTCCACCACTTGGCTCCTGTAAACAACGGGTTGCCTGAGCTGAGGTAAAGGTCTAGGCTCTAACCTCACCTGCACTTTTGCTCCCAAGAAGCTCTCTTTAATCAGGTTCCAGTGCTCACAACTGCTCGGTCGTGTGTTGGCACACTCAGGACCTCTGGTTGTAAACTCCAGAGGAAAGGTGCTATCTCTTGCTTTGTACATTCCTACCAAATAGTGCCCTACTTCTGACAGGTCTGCCCAAACACCACACACAAACCACACAAATTGTCCCACTGAAAAGTATTAAGAGACAGATGAAACACCAGCATCCCAAAAACACTCATCCTTTACCTAACACAGAAATACATAATAGCAGGAGTATTGCAAGCAAGGTGCAATCAGTCCTTACACCATTTGCAAACTAAAAGAACTGTAATAAGTAGAAGAAAGTAAGTATTATTATTTTATGGACTTAGACAAAAAGCACAGACATATTAAGATGGCTATTTCAAGCTCAAATTTGGAGCACATATATTTTTATACACACACACAGAGTGACCTATATACATAGAACACAACAGAATAATATAGAAAAAAATAGAATAATACAGAAAAATCTATAAGCAAATTACATGTAAAAGTCTTAAGTAGCATCCATTTTTAAAAAAGAAAGAAAAATACCTAAAATAGTAGAAAACACAAATAGACCAGTATTTGTAGAAACTGTAAAAGGAAAAAATCTGGGGTGAATATCACAAAGACAGACCTGATTGTTTCCAGGGGAAATATCTGTCCCAAAGAATTGCAAGCTCTATGACTGCATGTTTGAAATATACAGTGATTGACATTAGACATACAAAGAATGCAAAATTCTTTGAATTAAAACAACATGTATTGAGAATATAAAATTTCTCCAGTATTTCATTGTAGGAAAAAAAAAAAAGACATTATTCTGCATTATATGTAGAATAACAAATTGTAAACTAATACTTTAGACTGGAGTATGAAAAGCATATGTTAATTCCTGGAGTACTACTGCTAATAAACTGGTAATCAGTAACTACTAAGTTATTTACGACCAAAAGTCTAATACTGTACCAAAAATGCAGATAAAAGTACAAAGTTGCTTTTAAAGTGGTGTCTCTTGACTGCAAGGTTTTTAAATGTACAAATGAACAATTTCCATTTCTTGCATATCCTTTTTGCAGCTTCTTATGCATGCTTCGGTAACTCAAATTTATCACAACCTTTAAAACCTCAAGATCCTTTGGGTAACAGTGGTCAGGACTCTGTGCCACAGTTGCAGCAGGACAGACTTTTTCTTCCCATGCACGTTTTACCATGCCAGAGTTTGCCTGTGAGACATGCTGCAGTGTTGGTTTCCACCCCATGCTGCTTTCTAGCTGAAAACCCCGAATAATTCAAGTTCTGTTCTGGTGCTATCCAGCAGCCCTAATTCTTGGCAGCCCTTAAAGCAGCTACTTAAAAGGACTAATGGTCTTGCAATGGAGTCATGGGACTTTGACTCACGGTCCCCGATTCAGCTCCGGGTTCCACCACCAGCCCCCACGCAGCCCCAGCCCTCTCCTTTGCCCCGTGCTCCTCCTCAGCTGCCCCACCGCCACCAGCGAGGACACCAAAACCCCTCTCTTCTTTGGCCTCCCTAGGCTTTAGACTATTTTCTGAAGATTTCTGATACATTCAGGGTTGCCTTTGCTTGCAATTGCTCCTCTCAGCTGTCCTCAATACAAATACATGTAAAAAGCAGTGAAAACTGGCATGTGAAAGGTTGATACACTAAAGCTATGCAAGCACAACAAGCCACGCCATGGTTTCCTGCAGATTTACACCACCGCTCGCCCCTGTGTCCCACACAGCTTCCCATGGGCATAACCTCAACCCCATGATCTGCACCCCCTTTCCAGCTTAGCTACTTTCACTCCTCTATCTTCTGCAGCCCCCAAATACTGCAAGCCCTCGGTACACGGCCCCCAAACTCCACAGCACCCTTCGGCTCCTCCTAAACAACATCCCTTGGGGGGGTCCACCAGGTCCACAATAGAACTTGGACTGGCCAGCAAGTTGCTACCCACCAGGAGCAAAACAGCAGATCCCAAGCAAGACTACTTAACCCTTGAACTGAACCATCTTTTTTTTTTTTTTGGTGATGTTTTATGACAGCCATAATAATGAATGTTACAGTGATGAGCACAGAAGCTGGATTCACTACTACCTTGTGACTCATTAAAGGTTTTTTTCTAAACTGAGTAAAGTTTCCATAATTTTGGGGCCACATTTCACATCAGAGCTACACTTCAAAAAGCGTTACAAATCAAAACAATTTCGATGACAACACTACAGGGAAGCACAAGCACCCAGCATTTGGAATGGCAAGAAATTAGGGTTTATAAATATCCCACAGATACATTTAGAATTTTCTAATCCCTTTCGCACTTTGGATTTCAACCCTTAAAAATGCAGGAAGAGTGGTTCATTTTAAGCTTCTGGATTTTTTTTTTTTTAATTTATTTCCGTTTTGGCTTGTGATGTGAACAGATCCGCTCAATGACATTACACAGCCTGCTTCTGAAAGCAAAAGTCTGCTCTTTTCTATCCTACACCAGCAAGAGCAAAAAAATCTCTTCCTTCTGACCCAAAGATCATGGAAAAGAACGCACGTGTCTAAAGACAAGACTTGCAGACAGATGTCATACCTGGTACTGGACAACAAAGTTGGAAAAAGCACACAAGCTTTGAATTACACAAGCTCTTCCTTTAACTCTTTTTATTATTTTAATTCTCTGCATGGGAATAGCCATTTTCTTAAATACAATTCATAGCAAGTTACCTTCCTTATTAATTGCAGCTTGTTTATAACATTCATTTAATTCTGTATCCTTTTCTTTTATTCTCATCTGCATTTACAATACTATTGAAGAGTTCATGCTTCCAGGTAAAGATTGGTTTTTTGAACTAATAGGAAATCCTCTAAGGTTTTACTGTTGCAGTTTTTCTCCATAACAAACCCTTCCGTTACGTAGCAGATTACATACCTTTAAGATATTCCTTTTCTTTGTGACATGCATTGTCTTGTCTTTAGAAAGTAAAACTTTCCTTACCAAGCCTCAGCTAGAGAAAGTGGGATTTTACAAAGCAAAAAATGAGAAAAACACAACTCATGGCACTCACGATTTAACTCACATTTCAAAGTCTTCTCATTTCCTCTCTCGCGTTTTCTTATAAACACCACAACCAAAACACATTTGTTCGCTTTGATTTTCAAAACTTTACTACTCCCAAATACGAAGATATTTCTCTGTAACATGCTGAGGTTACCAGCACATTAAAGCCTTTGTCCCAGTATCGAAACCATCCAGCCTTTGCAGACTTTCTAGGAAGCACAAAACAAGTTGCAGTTCAGGTGTTTCTTGAGTCTGTCCTGGGAGTGGGCAAGCCTGAGACTGACTGACATCATGGCCATCTCTGGTTCAAAGAGCATATTTCATCATACACAACTGGGACGCACAGCATACTGCTCTGTATCCCCGGTCTTGCTTTCAAAATGGAAAAGGGGGAGAACCTTCTTGGACTGCATATGCACAGAAGTGATGCTATTTATCTGAAAAAACACACCTACGCTATGTGTGAATTGTGTGGTTGCACTCAGTCTTTAAGAGAACACGATTAAGACTCCCCAGTGCTGGCAAGCAGGGAGTCAGGCACTGGTTAAGCCACATGTAAGACTGTCACCTTTCCACCTCCTTGGAGGAGCAGGCTGTTGCTAGTCCATGTGACACCCGTGACTTCTCTACAGACTAGGAGACCCTTGCTTTTTCAATCCTTCTTAGAGAACCTTCTTCCCAGTCCTTTAGTGGCCAGTGTGGTATGGAAAAGAAGATGCCCAGAGCTTGGTTTCCAAATCAGTTTGCCAAAATAAGCCTGTACAGAGAGACACCCAGGGGTTCCTACACTCTCAACGTCTGCACAACAGGGCAAACTGGGCCAATCCCTCAAGAAGCCAATATACAAAGTCCTCACATGAGCTGGTAACAACATGGTCTGGGATACCATCTTAGTCCTATGTGCTCAGGACTACAGGCTTGAATTTGATGAGGTTATTTTGTCAACACTTGAAACTGTCCCTTGGACTTTTCCTTAAACTGATGGTGTCTCATAATTTGAGCCTAAAAGGACCTCTGGGGATGTTCACAAGGGCTGCTTCCTTTCTAGGGAGTTATTCACCATACCTGATGAAGTTTCTCCTTGTGAACAGTTAGAGCAGGAACCTATTCTCCTTCACCGACTACCGATCCCAAATAGACCAGCCTCCTAAGCTAAAAGCAGATTATGTAACCCTCTTCATGTCTAGCTGTCTTCTTTCCCTTCTCCTGTTACGCAAGGGTTTTCCTTGCAACACCAAGAGGTACTTTGAATCACAAAAGTCAACACATGGAAAGGAACCACTAGACTTAACTAAAGGCAACTATTAAGCTTTCTAACTTGAGGCAACCTCATACGGAGTTCAGAAGAGGCCTGTGGTCTACACACCAGCTAATCAGTCAGGGACAAAGAAGAAACCTCTATTTCCTACTTTGAAGCCTCAGTGTTGCAGAGGAACCTCAGAACATCATTGGACTCTCGCACAACCGGTTCCCATCAGCAGTTTTACACATGCTCTTTAGGTTGCCAGTACAAGATGAAAAGTCAAATCTTAAACGGTAAGCGAGATCTACTTTTCTTACTGGTGCTACCTATGTGAACCTTAATGCAAGATTTACATGGCAGAGGAAAAAAGGTGTTAACAGGGAGACAGAATATTCAGGGCAGTACAGGTGTGTTTTGCTACCCTATTTCTATTCCTTATGTAATAAAATTCAATGTAAGTGGTACTTTAGCAAATCAGCAGCACAAGCAATAAACCTGGTTGGAAGTTTCTGACAATAAAAGCATATTCTGCCCTCCGATTTTTTTTTTCTTTAAATTTGGAAGGAAGTTTCACATTTCAGTATAATTCAGACCATGTTAAAGACATTTCTAGGAAAAGGTACGTTTCCTACAGCAAAGCTCATTTAACAGTCTCTTAACAGCAACAAACTTAAAGCCTTGGTTGGCAATTTCAATTTCTCCTCTGCATGATTCATTTATCCCTGGGATAGGCCTGAGCAAGGGATTCTCCCAACGAAAGACAAACTAATCAGATTATTTCAAGTCAGTCAGGTATTCGCTTTATGCCATCCGGCCCCAATGGCAAAATCTCTTGTAACAGCAGATCTCCCAACGTTAAAAGAAAAAAACATTCACGGGCTAAACACTGGCTTAATCAGAGCCAAGAGGCAAAGCTCCTACAGTCAGGAAGACATAAATGTTATCACCGTCTCATTCTCATTCCTAATCTTTCACGCTGCTTTGGAAAGTGGCTTATGTATATATGCGTTCCATTTCAGACACACACTTGACAGAGCACAAAATTAGTCCCACATGCAAGGCAGCATTGCTACATTGCGTCCAAGTGGCTGGCACGGAGAGGACAGATTTTTCCCAAGATGCTGAAAGATCCCAGCACAGTGGCGGGGACTGAGCAACAAACCTGAAAAGGCTTGAGGCTCTCCACCCCTCTTTCTGAGCAGATGGGCCATCCACGTGTATCCAAACATACATGTTCCAGAAGAGCAAAATTCTCCTTTCCAGTTTCCTTGACCTCTGGCGAGGAAGGGAGACAGGAGTCAAGTCAGTCACCCCAAAAGTTTGCAGAGGGCGGCACAGCAAAGTCCCCCATCACGCCCGCATCCCCAGCCTTGCGCGCTGCCATCGGGCAGGGACACCAGCCACTGGGCCACTGCAGGGATGCCACCCCGAGAGCTGGCTCATGAAAACAAAATGCTGCCATGGGCCACAGCTGCAAATTCAGCTGGTGTGTTACTAAACCCTGTTGTTCAGCAGAACAACTGGAGCAGTTTGGAAACTTCTACCTCAGAAGAAATCTCCACAGTCATGGCACTGCCCTGGGTCACAGATGGGCTAATGTAAAAGGCCTGAAGACCTTGGCGTGAGTTGTATTTTATGCGTGCATCGTTTGCTGCTACTTTTACACAACATGCCTAGCTAAAGACACCTAACCTGGTAAGCGATTTTGATGTAAATATTTCTTACCTCTGTCTCAACTTAGATTATAACTTGACAATTAAGACGCTTGGTGCACTTTCACTTTAGCCTGGTTTCCAAAGGACAGGCTGCAGCATCAGTTTGTCTGCTGGGTATCTGTGCTGCATGGCACAGTAGCTGGCTGGCGGTGAAAAAACACAGCAAATACCAGCTCTTGCCCCAGGAGTAGATAGGAAACATGGGGAAAAGATCAAGCAATGATGCCAATAACTACGGTGGGTTATTCTCTTCCTCCCCTCCCACCAAACTCCAAGCTCCAACAGCTACCATCTCTCTCTCCCTTGGGAGAGCCTGTCAGCCCTCCACTTGCCCTAGTGGGCCTTCTCTACACCTGTCAATGATGTTCTTGCTCCCATCATCTTTGAAAATGAAAATACTTCTTCTCAGCTATATAGTTTTGAAGTTGACAGCTTTTATTTCACACACAAAGATCCTCCTGCACACCTGAAAGCTTGCCAGCCTTTCCCCCACGGTACCCTTGGCTCTAAGAAAAGGCACCGCCTCTTTTAAGAGCATCATGACACCACCACCGCCACCACTATTTCCTACATTCTCAAATCCAATGCAGAGGGCAGTCACATGCTCCTGTTTATACATCCCATAATACAAGGCCCCTATTTATCGATAAATGCCTTGAGGTGCAGAGCAAAGCCCAAGCTAATGAAAGTTTGCTGCGATTATCTGCTGGTGTTTCACATCGGCAACAGCAGTGGCCAGGGAAAAGTGAAGGGAAACGAGGATGCAGCAGAGAGACTCCAAAGAGTAAAGAGCAAAAGGAAGGGGCTGCTACAGGTATTTGAAGAGCTGCACAATGAAGAGGGAGGAGAAGTAGAGGCCCAACTTTCTTTTTCCTGTTTTTCCTTTTTTTTAACTCTAATCCAAGGCATTGAAGAATGACTTAAAAAAATACACAGACAAACAGACAAATGTTATGTTTTGCTCAGTAAATAACCAACCATTGGAACCCTTGGCTGCAGGATAACGACTAGAAAATAACTTGCAGTGATTAAAAAGGGATTAAATGGGTTTTATAAACAACAGTATCTGTTGTTAAACATGCTAAAATAAAATTACAAGAGTTAATAACCCATTTGCTTCAGGGCATAAACTAATCCTCATCTAAGGGTAGCAGAGATCTGCCTGCATGTCAGCTCAATATCTGGTGCAACTCCTCTCCATAGGCAAGCAATCTTTGCTTTTAATTCCTGGCATTTAAAAATTGTCTTTCTTGCCTGAAAAAGAGAGCATGCTATTGTTCAGGCCTTCAACTGACCTCACATAATTAATTCTGGAGTTTACCAGATATATCATTCCCTTGAGGAGTGGGGGTGAAATGCATAAAAAGGGAGGAAAACAGTTTAATTGCTCCGCACTTCAATATTCTGCTCTCGATTTCTTCAAATATGGTTCGTCAGGGCACTAAAACCAAGCACATGAGATAAAATTCTCATAAAAAGCTTACAGACATGAACAAAGCACAAAATCTATTAGTACTTTTCAGTGCAACAGTTCACCAGCCAAATCAGTTTATGAGAAAATTAGATCTTTAGGACAGGCAGCAAAGGAAGATTTTTAATATATTAGAACAGAAGAATTTACTCTGCCTGGTAATAATTAAAGCATTATCTAATATCATAGCCTGTTCTCAAAGAACAGTTTGTTGAAGTACAAACTCCTCGAGATTATGATTCCAGCCCTCTCCAAACCCAAATCCAAACCCATGAACCTTACTAACAGATTGTCTAGTCTCTGAATAATTGCTTCTGGACAAAACACAAGATGGGACACGACACATCCAATGCTCCACTGTGGTTATGAATTTTTGGTTTCAAATGCCAGCTTGCTCTTTCCCAGAGGTAAGACGGCTGCATGCTGTGGATGCTCCTCCCCTGTCTCAGGAGAGCTCCTAGAACAAGTCTTGAACATCAGCCCTACAGAACTCATTCTACAAGTGACCTTTCCCTCTACACTGCCAGGCTACCCACTCCAGTTTCATTTGTCTACAACTTCTTTATTATTTTTTTTTTTTTATGGGAGTGCAAATTACAGCTGGCTCAGTTTGGCAATCCCAAGGGTCAACATTTGAACTGTGTTTTCAAAAAAGGACTTTGCAATGCTCCACTTCAACTCACTAGCAGGCCAGATCAAGCGTGCCCTGCGCCTTGTGAGTCTCTGCAAAGTTTGGCACTGACCACCCAACAGAGCAATATCAGCGCTGGAGCTGCATGTTAAACTGATAACCAAAGCAAGAAATATAAAATGCCTGCTAGGAAAAAAAAGAAAAAAAAATAAACAAACAAACAAAACCAAGCTCTGAAACTTAAATTAGTTTTACAGTGAATGCAAACATACTGTTTCAGACCACTGTATGTATATAATCCCTCTCATCTCCTGCTGCTGAAACAGCAAAGCATGCATGGCAGATGGCATGATTCATCTGAAAATTACTCTAGCAGCATTCTATTAGCCTCTAAGGAGTAAGCTAGGATAAAAATATTCCGAATGTTAACTTAAACTAAGCAGTTGTCATTAGGAGTCGTCAGGTCAGTCTACTTGCTTAGTTTGCAGAATTTTTGCAATAAGCATTATGTGTGAAGATATCATCATCTATTTTTTAGAATAGAATAGAATAGAATTATTAAGGTTGGAAAAGACCTCCAAGATCTAAGGTATTTATTCTACCTACCAGGAATTAATACAGAAGCAAGAAGGGAAGCAACTGAGGGACAAAAACGTTTATTTTCACACGCATAAGTAAAAAAGTACCAGCTAAAGTCAGGCCAAGAGCCACACCACGTTAACGACAGAACCAGCCATTTCTGGCAAGATGGGATAGATTCAGTTTCTACAGACTGCACATCTTAGCTGGAAGAACAACTTCCCACAGGCCCAGTAGCTGAATGTAAATCTGCTCAGTTGAAGACATGGAAGGGACCTCAGGAAGTCTATCCCCTACCCCAAGGCATCAGCAGTTATGTCCAAGACATTTGCAAGAAGCTGCTTGGTAATAACATCCACTGAGGGAGCCACCCCCAGCCCCAGTTGCAGCCCCCCCAGCTCACTCACAGGTCCACGGAGGATACAGGTAGCCAGCAGACACCCCCGAGGGGGTGAGTGAACGCAGTGAGGGGCATCACACCTCTGCTCAGCTGCGGTCCTGCTCCAGGCTCCCAGGGCAGCACTGCCCACCAGCCCACATGACACGCAGGGTAACTCACCAGGGAAGTGACAAAACAAATGCCTGCCTCACATTCAGTGTCAAGGCAGCCTTACCAATCAGCCTGCCCCAAAAATGCAGTTAGAGCACCGTGCCATCAGTCCCCCTCCTTCATACAAAAGACAGGAGTCAGTGGTGCTGCACATCTTCTTCCAGAGATACTAAAACCCATAGGAAATAAGGAATTGGGTTCCCATCTGCAAGGAACTCTGAGCACTCGCTCACGGACCTGTTGGAGTAGCACACAATGCCTCCAACTGAAACTCCATCGCTCATTTGAAAAAAAGAAACAAAACACACACTTAGACGGTTCAGATTATGCTGACAGTACAAAACCTCACTACAGTGTGGGACAGTGCCCCAGGACTGACTACTGTAACGTTAATTGCGTGGACTTTGAGCCCCAAGCTAAAAAACTCCTTCCCAAATAAACAGTCCACAAGAACCAATTTATTTTTTTGCTTCATTAACAGTAATCCTCAGGCAACAGAAGCTGAATATTCGGTGTGCTTTAATATGCAGGTTAACCAACCAGGGGGTGAAGCTAGTAATGTAGTTGCCCTCATCTTTGGGGAGAGGGTGGTGAAGCTGTGCTTAACGTCATCTCTTCAAAAAGGCGTTTTCTACATATGTATATGCTACCACGTCAGCCTCCTTGCATAACCGGGTTGTGCAATCATTGCAAATTCATTTACATCTTTATTTTTGTTCCAGAACTCCAGAAGAGGGAAGGAGGGATCACTGTCAAAGGATGGGGTGGACTTTGCAGAGCTGGTCTCCTCAGCCACAGAAGCATGGTCTGAAGAGGGGTCGGAGGCAGTGGGAGGGCACCAGGACTCCCTCACTAATGCCACTACCGCATACCCAGAGCAGACATTTGGAGCAAAGTCTTAGAAACCTCAAAGCAAAGG
Organism: Balaeniceps rex; assembly: GCA_013401315.1. Classification (NCBI taxonomy): domain Eukaryota; kingdom Metazoa; phylum Chordata; class Aves; order Pelecaniformes; family Balaenicipitidae; genus Balaeniceps; species Balaeniceps rex. The sequence goes on along the minus strand of VYZW01057023.1, from coordinate 10,658 downwards.
ATGACTTCATAGCATCAGGGAATGACTAGTGTTGGCTTGGACTGCAAGCAGAGAAGATTATGGTTTCTCCTTTTAATACTTATTACTATGTCATTGCCACAGAACTGTAAAGAAGAAATAGGCAAGAGTGCAGTATCAGGTTTTCATAGACTGAACAAACTGGATTATTCAAGAGCAATGCAAGTTTCCTAACAAGCATGGAAAAGTCTGCATTAAGATAGCATCTCTTTATTTTCCCAAAATCAGCTGCAACAGGCTGTGTTTTAAAATACTGCTTTAAACTCCCATCTTCGCTTTTATTTCAAGAAGGCATTTACTGGATTTACTACATTTGTGGATAAGGGCCCAACACACCAACAGCACCAGGGACCGGACCCTAGACCAGCATTAATACTCCACTGGCTAGAATATACACTCATACAATGTCAGGAGAGACGCCCAGCTCTTGCAGCAAAGGCAAACCCTCAGCCATAAAGATCTGACACCATAGTTTTACTCAGAGGCTGTGTATATTCATCAAGGAAAAAGGAGAAATAAGGCCAAAAAAAAAAAAAAAAAAATCAATCCCCCAACTTGAGCCGAAAGAGAAAGCTCCTGGTTCAGCCCTCTCCGAGGTTTCCAAGCATTGTGCCACCTGCACTTAAAATACAGAAGTGCCTTCCAGCTCTGCCTTAATGCCATCCCAAGGATGGCAGGGCCAAGATACCATAACAACTATGAAAAAGTGAAGCTGCTCTGGGTTAAACATGCAGTCACACTCTGGGTTTTCACATCTAAAAAAAATTACACCTTTTTTTGGTATTGCTTCCTTCACTATAGATTTCTATATATTAATCAAGATCTAAATACATCTAGCTAGATAAAAATATCTAGCGCATTTTTATTTATATTTGAATTATATAACACAATTTGATCAGATCACACGTGAGGCTGTATCCTCACCGTGAATTTCAAATAGCTTCTGGTTTGAGCTGCAGATCCATCAGCTGAGCAGAGCTCAGCTCCAAGAGGCAGGGCTGAAGTAGGACAAGCATAGCAGTGGCAACAGGCAAACAGCAACTGCAAGTACCTGAGCCAGATCTGGCTCTGGCAAAAAAAAAATTAGTAGTAATACTAATGAATCTAATCAATAAACATTTATCTTGGAACAACACTTCCGTTGTGAATCTTTCACTTCAGCACAAGCATTGCTTTCCTCACCTGAACCTTTGGAGACACTGAAAGACCTTACTGAGGAATAAAGGCAGCAGCACGGTATCCTCTGGAGAGGCCAAGGGATGTACCTTAACTGCTTTACATAGTGAGGAACCTATGTGGTGAATCACTACAAACTTCTCCCTGTAACTGCTAAGAGGAAAAGCAATTCCTTTCCCTGACCTCCCCCTCACACCCGAGCAGCAAACAGAGAAGTACCCACGAACGGGCCCGACACACAGCAGCGTTTCAGCAGGACCCCGCCGGTGGGCTCAGCTCCGGTGCGGAGCAGCCGCTGGGTCACGGCTCCAACACCCAGAGAAACCCCCACAGCAGCAACCTGCCAGCCCCGGGGCAGAAGCCAGGCTCCAGGCTTTCCCAAAAAGCCTTCTGCTCACACCTCCCCACCTCTTCACGCCTTCCAACGCTTGCACCGGAGAGGACTGCTGTCAAGTGGCCCCGTCCCCGCAGCGCTCTGCTGCTGGAGCCTCACAGTGCAGTGCTGCAGGGGAAGAGGGCAAAGGGGAAAGGAAAGAAGAGGGGGACTAACCAAACAGTTACAAATTACACCTGCTAATTACACATTTCCAGAGGGGAGACAACAGCAGCAATAATCTCTCTTCCCTCAGCACACCACCAAGATGCCTTCAGAGCCAGGTTTCCTGGGAGAAGGGGTTGTGGGGGTTGCAAACAATTATATTTAATTTGAAGGTTCATGTTTGAAGAGAATATTTTTGGAAAGAAAAATCAACATGGTAACAGCGAGCAGCAGCATGGAGCACATAATCCTTTCACATCCTGACAGGGGAGAACTGCGGAGGCCTGCTATGAAGCATCTCTGAATAACAGCATCTTCATTTTCTGAATATCTAATTAGGAGTTTCTATATATCGCAAAGCATCGCTATAAGATATAATTTAGTTGGCAAACACTAAAGATCTCTCAGTCTGTAAGTATGCTTTTGGCAATCAAAATTTAAATCTGGATATATATCCGAGATATGTACAGCACAGGTACTTTTTTTTTTTTCTAACAATTACATTCAAATTAGCAAATTAACTTGAATCGGTTTTAAGCAAATGCAAGCGACAAGCAAATCAGCCTCCACCACCACCTCAACAGTATATTTTTGGATTGCTAGTATTCTTACTCCTGCTAGCAGCTTCAAATAGATTTAAGATATATTAAAGGGCAGCAGACAAAGTGAAAAAAGTTTTGCCTAATGTAAGAAGGCTACAGATGCCAGAACTTAGCACCGACTCGGACTTGAAACTCACACATGCCAAAAAAACATTTGCAATTGCGCTAATTCCCACTGTGGGAACTGAAAGGCAGCTTCATATAACACAACGGGCAACAAATCCATTCCTTTAATTTCAGTCGCCAAATTTTAATTAATTTCCATCCAGGCAAACATTAAGCGTTTCTGCTGATCTTGCAGGATGTAAGCTCATTTGCACAATAAATGCGGTCTAACAAGTCACCACATTTATAGCAAGTTGCTTCAGTCTTATCTAACTGCGTAGTTTGAAAAGCCAGTGATGGGTAAGTGAAACTCCACCCACGTCACAGTTTCTGGAGTTAAGCACAAGAAAACTGAAGAAGTTGCCACCTTCTCATTGCAAGCAAGACTGACAACAGTATTTGGACAATTAGAGTCCATGTGCTGAACTATGTGTATAGCCCTTATTCAGGAAGGGGAAAAAAGCATGCACTTTGCACTTTGATTATCTCCCACAAAATGAATGTCCATATTCCAAAGCTCCAGAGCTCCCATTCCCAAAAAACAGCAAAATCAAAGACCCTCTGCTGTCTGATCATGGCAACTGCCAAAAAGAAGGTGGGGGGGAGGAAAAAAAAAAGGAAAAACAAATAAAACTTGAATGAAATTGTATAAATTTAAATAGGTCAGCATATAAACAGAACAGTCACAAGTTCTGCCTATGCCAGGAGGCACATGGCACTGCAGCATTAAAGCGGAGACCATCAGCAAGAACAGGGATTCCCCAGCAGAAGGGGCAGCAGGGCAGCCAGGGACACAGCCTGCACGTAGTGGCTGCTGCCCATCTACGCACGGCCAGCTCCAGCATGGAGATTTACGACCAGCTCCAGGTGAACCACAGCAGTGTAAGGCCCCCCCAGATGCAGCACTTTTGCTCACTTGCTGCCCTCCTCCTCCGCAACCGGAGCAAGAGAGCGGTGCCCCGGCTGCTCAGCTACCGAGCTGCAGAGCTGTGGCTCAACCTCACCGGCAAGCGGCTGCCCTCTGCATCTCCTGTCTTTATGAACCTTCAACTTTCCCCAAACCTACAGTTTCCACAGAGAGCACAAAGGCTGCTTACATGCCTAACTGCTTCATGTATACACACCGTTCATTTCATTTTAAAAAAAGTTTTTAATTTCCTGATTTCTGCGCATGATGAAAATTTCATTCTGGTACTAACTAAATTAAAGGGGGGGGGTCCTCTAACATTTTTAGAGGGAGACGCCAACACCCAAGAAGCAGAGAGCAGCCCACTTCACCCTTTCACATCCCGGCGCAGGAGGAGCATGGAGGCCTGGCATGAAGTGGCCTCTGAACAATAGATATTCCAAAAAAATGAAGATGCTAATTAAATAAGAGCTCTTACATATTACAAAACATAGCTAGGAGATATAATTTAGTCTGCAAATACTATGGGTTAAGGGCACCTCTGCTTGCAAGCACTTTTTTGGCAATCAATCCAAATTTAAATCTGAATACGTGCTATTTTAGAGACCGTGTCCCACACATACACAGCACGTTCTCTCAAGCACGCAAGTGCCAGGCTCCAGAACTTACACCCCTTAGACCTATGCAACAAAAACAGCCTTGACAAAGCGAAAAAGGAGCTCCACATGCTCACACCAACATGAGCCTGGGCTGCAGTTAACACTCCAGCAAAGCACTTGGGGAAACACGGGCTGCTTAGAAATGCCGTCACAGCCATCCCTGGCACGCTGGCTTGAAGCAGCAACGGGACTGAATGCACTTTCAGCTGCATGGATTCCTAGCATTCCCAAAAATTAAGTTTCTAAGGCTAGAACAAGAGGAGACTTGTACCTTTAAGTTTAATTAACTCTAGAATAAGACGTATTTTCAAACAGAACTATAACATCATTGATACTGTGCAGTGATGCAAGATGCCTTTAACAACAGTAAGCTGTCTGAGCAAATTGAGCACTGCCCTCCGCTCCTCCAGCAAATTTCTAATCTCTGTCTGATGTGGCAGTTGTCAGAGACCCAGGAGGTTTTCAGTGACTACATTTTTAAACCTAACCACTTCTGGCCCCATGTACCACAAAGCAAAGCATTGCTAAACCTTTACCATTTACTGCGGAAGCGCTTCAAAACTAAATACATTTGCCTCCTTAGCTATTATTTTAAGCGATCTGGCAAAGATCAGTATCCACTATGGAAATCTAGCACAAGCACAAGGGCTAACAAAGTTCTTACCAGATAATCATCAATCCAGTAAAAGCATCTGACTTCGTTCTTTTTATTCCTCCACCTCCTCCATTAGGAATGGAGGCCTACCAAGAAAATTCATGATACAGCTGCTGCATTGCTAACTTAAGACGTTTGCGTGTCACAAACTACAGCACAGGAACGAAGCACCTTTGTTTGATGAACACGTGAATAACATTTACTAAATATATTTAGAAATAATACTTAAATTTATACTCAATAATACTCAATTTAATTCATGCTGAAGCTCTCTGCAGAGCAGCAGAGATGCTGTTCTTCAAAATGCAACTCTTCCCAGTGCACTTCATCCATTTCTGAAGTGCAGCCTATCATCACAAAGAGCAGTGTTTCCCCAATATTTAAAACCCATTTTGGCACACCAGACTTACAAACAAAATGCTACAAAATTCATTAAAATATTATTATGTACTACCATATGCTTAACTATGACTAGCTGCAGCCAGCATCAGTGAATTTGAAGTTCCTTCTTCATAGCAGTTGACAATAAAGTAAATATATCCATCTTTTACATATTTCTGAAAGAAGAAAACAATAAACTATTTACCAGATATCTTCAGTATATATTATATACATGTTTATATATATTTATATATATTATACATATTATACTATATATATTATTCAGTATATATTACTTCAGTATTCATTACTCAAGGTTATAAAATCATTCCCATTAGAAATCCTTGTTTCATATACTAACTTTCTCCCAAAACAGAAGGGGCTGAAGGTTGAATCTCTGTAGCCACAGCCCTACATATTTCACGAATCTGTGGCTGCAAAATATATCAGCGTTTTTGTTCCAAAAGCCAAGCACTCATTTTACAAAATATTCACCAGTTGTGTAAACAGGGGAGCATATATTTAGGTAGTATTATGCTTTGGAAACTGAAAAAAGTCTGAATAGACATCTCAAGACTACATAATTTCTGGAGTCTCATAAAAAACCTAGATCACCAAAAATATTGCCTATTTTATTGTTGATTATTGTATTAAAAAAAAAAAAACCCTCACGTACCTTACCTAAACATCTTTGTACCACATTGCTTCTCCTTTCTATCCCAGGTAGCAAAAGCCCCAGTTCCCTAGACCACCAACTTCACTGACAACTTGTGAAACAGTGTAAGTGATACAAAAATGATGATACTAAGGAAGCAGCTGATCATGTCATAAGGAATACAGTGGCAGAGAAAGCAGTTACCTCGGTTTTGTATTGAAGTTCTTTAAAGTCAGGCACTTCAGGAAAATTTAGTTCATTATGTCAGCATACAAAGCCGCTCAGGCATTTTGTTTTGGTGTCTAATCTTACCTATAATCATACAAGTAACTGAACAGACATCACAGCAAACAGAAAATGGGCAAAGAAGAGTATTTCCAACGCATAAATCGAGGCCCTGATGGGAAGCTCAAAACCACCCATGAACACCGGGACACATCACACCAGACAGCACAAGCCACTGGCAGCGAGCACATCTTGAGCACCCCAGCTGCTGAGAGGCGGCGCGGTCCCTCCCGGCCACAACCTGCCTGCCGCACCGCAGGATGGGGCAAGGGAAGCCCACACGCTGCCCCAAAAACGGAGCAGCAACATACAGTTTTGAGGCCAGAATGGGCTTTTTCCTTCAAGCAAGGGCTGAGGTCAAAAGGGCAAACATAAAAGGAGAAACAGAATTAAGTTTAAAAGGAACAAACAGTTAAGGGCCAGCATTGCGATACAGCTTCGCCGTGAGTTATTCGGGTGCAGGCGAGGAGAGCACCTTGCACCTGCAAAGATTAAGCTGAACTTTCATACCTGAACCTTCTCACTTACTAAGGGAAACGCAAGCTAGTGACTCACAGACAGACAAGGAAGGCTGCTACGTAGGACGTTTTAGTGGCAGTGAGCAGGTATGCGAACCACTAAATAGTAAAACTCACAACAGGGTGGGCAGAGGCTGGAACTGGTCTGGCCGTTTCTCTGAGCATGCCTCCGCTGAGATCAGGCATCGCAGCAGAGCAGATGCAACTACAGCTTCCAGCTGTTGAGGCTATTACTACTGCCACTTGTAAAAAGGTGTGACTGTAATTGCATTTAACTTGGCAGAATCCAGAAATAGAAAACCAAACATAAATACTTATATATGCATATGCATGTGTGTGTGCTGTATGTATGTATAATACAATGCATGACGCTAGGGGATCCACAAATCACCTAGGGAAGCATCTAAAGGGACAGAGGTAAATGCCTACAGGTATGTAACCAGCACCGAGGGAATACACAGCAATTCTTCAAGGCAATCTTCAGTTGTGATACTTCCATGTAGAAAAAGAAATGTGTGATAAAACCCACACAAAGATGTACTCATTTCACTTTAAATAAATTGTATAAATTTCCAAGATTTAAATTGGTCACTGATCTAGAATCAAAAGCTTTGGACACTTCTGTCAAGATTATTCTTGATTTCAAACACTTCGTACTACGTGTGGCTTTCGAATCAAATACACCACAACCCAGAATTTATTTTGCATGGAGACCAATGCACTATAGAGTCATGACCACAGAGTACTCCTACAGTAAGGCCACCCAAAGCACCAGCCGCACGCGTGTTTTGTCCTCAGGCTTTCAGGCTTACATCCATTCACCCTTCTGCAGCTAGATATCATCTGTTCTCGTTCCTTCGGCAATGGCAACAAATAAATGTAGGTGGATCAAATTTCCTTGGGACTGGAAGTTGGGTAAGTGTAAATACCCATGCGACCTTAACACCTGCCAGTGTAAAAAATAAACAACCCATCCACCTCAAGATGAGTGCCACCAAAACTCTGTGATTCTGTTTAAGAAAAATTATAGTTTTTGATCTGAACCCATTTTCAAAAGCAGGCTACAAGAACGAGACCATTCAAGGCAGCTTAACTTTGATAGCCCCTTTACGATAAATCTCAACAATCTTGCCATAAAGCAAAGACATCATCAAATATGCACATCACGGAGATGTTTTATATTTTATATATGATGATTCACCAAAAAGCTATCAGATTTGAGTAAAGGAAGAGTTATCTACAGCTGCAGTGAAGTTCTTGGAGGACTATAGACTGCCTTAAGCCCTATGTCTCCCACTAGCAGAGGTAAGGGAAAACGTCACTTTCCCTTAACTACTACTAGGAGAAAAGTTTCATTCTTCCATGCAACTTTCACAACAATTTCTTTGTTATCTCTGAAATAGATCTCGCTCTTGCTTCAGCTTTCTCTGAGCAACACTGGTCGCTATCAGCACTTGTTCACATTCAACAATACAGCAGGTCTGGCAGAGCACATCTCAAGTGCTTCACTCAAGGTAGCCACCACGTGGGGGGTCATGCTGACTTTGCTCTCCTAAAGTTCAACGGGGGGCTTTGTTTGTAAAGCAGAGTTTGTGCTAAGAAAGTCTGGAATAAACTACTTTGTATGTATAACTGAGAACAATTTTACCTACTTTAATAAGCTGCTACTGATAAATTTATGTTACTACCTTTGACTTCTACTCTCATTTAAAAAGCCATTTTTATTTGAAAGTTTTTACTTGGAAGAACCTGGATGCTATTCTGAGCTCCCAACAGACAATGTTGACACCATTGAACTTCTTTATTCAGTGAAAAATGAAAAAGCAGCTCAACATCAGACGTTAAATCAGGGCAGTACACATTCACAAGCGTTAGAGCAGTTAGCCCTCATCTTTTGGGTGAGAAACAGAGCCTTGCCACTATGCAGAAAGTGCACATTCTTTTTAATTCCTTGTGTATTTCATAGATTTTCTGTATTTAAAAAAATCTGTATAGATTTTCTTGTTGCACTTACAAATACGCAAACTCTAACATGATGAAGTGTCTCAAAGCTTTATTTTGGGGGGGGGGAGAACCACCCTCTCTTTCTCAGACTGCGAAACACCCGCGCACAATGTACTCCCGGCCCTAAGTCAGTGCCAGGCTCTAACGAGAACCCGCGCTCCCTCTGTCAGCAGAAAAGTCCGACACTAATCTGTGCTCATCGCCGGAGCGATGCTCCTCCTCTGCCGGGGCCCTCGGCTGACTCAGGCTTCGTTCCCAGCCCTGCGCCCGCACCTACAGCAGGTCCCTGGTCCCCAGAGCACAAGCAAACCAACAGCTCCCGAACTGGGGGGGGGGGCAGGGAATATCCTTCTTTGAGCTGAGCCGTGGATAAGTGGCGATAAACGGGACAAACGGGCTTCACGCCTCAACCAGATCAGTTACGGCATTGACACCCAATGGCTGCTGGTAACTAAACCTGAAAAGGTGTTTAAGAAACATTGCGTTTATCTGGCTAAAGTGGTAAAACCTGCAAGCGTATGAGCAGCCTGGCAGTGACGCAGCCAAAGGAAGGGATTAGGGCAACGTGTGTCCAACGCAGAATACGGTAACCACTTAATTATGGTAGAACACGTGTATTTACCCGCTAGCAGTGGCAGGGTACCTACTGCACTCTACCAGAGGGTACCACAGCCCAAAAACATACCGGTAACGGCTGTCCCTGTCATAGCGGAGGTATGTGGGCATAGGAAGAGCTCGCTCTGTCAAAAAGAGTGCAAGGCTTCTTATTTGCTGCAGCACCACAGGAAGAGCAGCAATAAAATAGGAAGCACCTAATAAGTTACACAGCTAGCAGAGTTTCCTATTTGCTCGCTTGAATTTGGGAGTTCTTTGCTTTGATTTTATTTTGGTTTGTTTGGTTTTCAGTTCTCTTCTACTCATTCTGAAATTGATGTATCTTGCTTTTTTCAAGGAGACTGAAATACCACTGGAAAAAAAACAGCATTTTCAAGTGACAAGTTACCTTATTTAAAAGTTGTCAGCTATCAATCATTTCACTCCTATTAAGCATTATCATGAAAGATGTCTTCAGACAATTATCCTTTAAATTTTTCAGTCAAACACATCGATAGAAACTAACAAATTACTTCTAAAAGCCTTAAAAGCCTTCAGCTAAAAATGAGTTTAAGACAAATCTGCATTTCCTTAGCAGGATGTTGCTTACCTCTAAAAAAATGAATTTACAAAAATCTGATGTAACAAATGTTCCTAGCTATGCAGTTAAAAATACATAAATACACGATTTGAGTCAACACTTTCTTTTCTAAAAAAGGCAAATAATACAGATACTAGAAAGTGAAGCAAAGAGTTTGGCTGGCCCCAACTGGACCGAAGTCACAAACACACCGGGATGAGCAGATACCATGCTAGATGCGTGCACCTCACACATTTATTGCCATCATTTAATCCCTTGCAGGGTGGAGGAGGCTCTGCCTTTACGCAGACAGCTAAAGCGTATTCTGCCAACGCTCTCACAACAGTGCCACGAACCTACGCGCTCTACCTCCGCTGCGAGCAGGGGCACAGGTGGGTGACACTTTTTCAACAGAGGCCTCGGAGGAAGAGGATTCGTTCACAGCAACGTTAAACGTTCGCCACCCACAGGGATGCACAGCTGGAGGGTACCACGGGCCCCACGCAGCCACCACACCATTGGGCAAAGGCCAGCGTGGCCACGCAGCCCCACGCAAAGCGACGCCAGGCTCCGGGCCACCTGCCTGAGAGGGCGGCCAGTGCCCACTGGTCCTCCTGGGGACAAGGCAGCGCTCCAGCAGCTGGCCTTAGGGCCTGGCTCCCAGTAGCACCGGCCTGCGCAGGGGTGAGCAAGAAAACCCCACCACCAACAGGTCACTGCTACCAGCATGCTACAGCTGCAGAGACTGCGCTGCAGGAGGAAACTCTGTCCCACTATTTCACAGGAGAAAGACGCTCCCGCAACCCAAGTTTAACAAAAGCCACCAAGACAAATACGGCGGCTTACTCATTAAACACACGGTATTTCTGCAACCCTTGTCCTGCCTCCGCTCTTTCCCCATCGCTGTTTGCTTCTGCCGCCTCTCCGCCGCCCGACGGCAAACCCCGCCGCGCCGGGGCGACTGCCGGCACGGCACCCCCC
>VYZW01057021.1:7464-17812 GCA_013401315.1 Balaeniceps rex | reverse complement strand
GCTTTTCAGATCAACCGTTATCTCATAAAGCACATGTATAGTATGATTTTATTAATCTTACTGAAGTCAATGATAAAGTACACCCTAATTTCAGTGAAACCAGGATTTCTGCCAGGGAAATCATCACATGAACCCTAAGATCTGCCTTTTGCCTTACAACGCTGTTAAAGAATGAGTCAAATATAAGTCAAGTTTGTAAAAGACAAGTGACTGTTTGAGGTAGAATGAAAATAACTATATTCAGGCAAAAGGACTTACATAAATTGACTTATTTCTATTGCTTCCATAGGTATTCACAAGAAAATCTCTGTGGTTGTATTGCATTTTAATTTTTGGTTGCAAAAGGAAAAGGGAATGATGTTTGTATCCACAAGTTAAGTCAAATGGAGTTCAATTTTCAGTTAAAACTGATTCAATGATGCTGCAATTTCATGAGTTACTACTGTAACAATGACAGAAATCTGATTACTGAATCCTACAGGAGTCCCATCATCTTTTAATAATACAGGTGTCCTGAGGTACATGGTTCATTGAAATTTCAGCCACATCAGAAGCAGACAAAAACCCAAGCTCATGCAAGTCTCCATTCCGCCCCTTAATCAAAACTAGATTAATTGGTTCCATGTTCAGAATCAAATGCAAAATGCTTTACATTCTGCATTAAAAATCTACGCTACATTTAAAATATGCACACACTCACACTTAAAAAACAAGGAAATCTAACCTCAGTCACAGTACTTCAGGTATGTGCTGTAATTTCTTCTTCTTGCACATTCTCAGCTGGAACCTACACACGTAAAAATCAAATCAGCTCTTCCTAATTTACAGAGTTTGTATATTAGTCATTAAAACTTCCTTTATTCTAGTTTCATTCTAACTTTTATCATTAAATTCATCTTAACTTTTTTTCCTTTTAGCTTATATTCAGTAGTAACATACAAAGAATGAAATACTAATTCTTTAACTTATGAATCAAAATATATACAAAATAAGTATTTACATATATATTAAGAAACAGAAGGTCTGATCTGAAGACCTTACTCAAGTCAAAACTCTTTTTTTTGCTGTAGGGATAGGTATACACTTCAACAAGGTTTTTGCTTAAATAAGAGCTGGAGGATTTGGCTTAAAGTAGTAAAATAATGAATTATGCTAATTTCATATTTGCAAAGACTCTTTATTTAGCCAAATCAAAATTACCGTTCATGTATGAAAATGAATTAGAACAACCATAGGGAACAAAAGTATCACAATCACAATACTAAAACCATTATAGCCTTATTCCAATAAACTGAAAAGGCTAACATTTATCTTATTATAAGGTTATTGAGAAAACACTTATTTTAAAGAAGCAAGGCATTAGAATGCTGATTTTTTACCTTTTTAAAATTTACAGGAATCTAAACAAGCACTGTCTTGGATTTGTGGCATCTTCACTAATGAAAACACGGACAACGCATTTTCTGCATTTTTTTTAGGATTTTAACAAAATTAATTGTCCCTTCTTGCTATTCTCCTGGCACACAGACTAAATATGCTGGGCCACATTCCATTCATATTTTTAACATGCCATCATCGTAACTTCATTTTGACTAGCAGAGGACAATAAACGGTAGTCTTTGGTCCACTGTCCAAATGCTTAATTTCCCTTTCAATATTGTAATAAACCCTTATCCATAAAAATACAGAAGTTTTACTTTTCAAAGACAAATGCAAATGTGCTGGATTTGATAAAAACATTTTACACACAAACATTCATTGAACACACTGAGTAAAAAGGATAAGAGGCAGAGAAATAAAAATTAAACAGAAGTAGATTTAAAAAGTTAAATAGAAATAGAAGGCTTTGTTTGAGAAGAACACTGCAATACTTACAAAAAATTACAGGAAACTTATTANTAAATAACATCATGCTTAAAAAGTAGATGGTGCAATTATGATTATCAATCTTTGTGAATCCTGCTCCCATTTTTTGAAATCATTGAGTAAACTATTAAATTGCCTCAGCATCAAGTGGCACTAGCCCTTCCCAAGTGGTTTCAGTCCCAACATCCATATGCTGCAGGTATATTCATATTCCCATAATCAAAACAGTGACAATGCTGTCTTTAAAATGAGATTTGTTTCTTTTTTTCAATTCATTGATTTAAGTATATAAAGAACCAGATTCCTTTTATCATAAGTAATGCAAAGACAAATGGTTCAATGATGGAGATTCTGACATAGCAGCTATGCTTTTCAGATCAACCGTTATCTCATAAAGCACATGTATAGTATGATTTTATTAATCTTACNCATAAATTGACTTATTTCTATTGCTTCCATAGGTATTCACAAGAAAATCTCTGTGGTTGTATTGCATTTTAATTTTTGGTTGCAAAAGGAAAAGGGAATGATGTTTGTATCCACAAGTTAAGTCAAATGGAGTTCAATTTTCAGTTAAAACTGATTCAATGATGCTGCAATTTCATGAGTTACTACTGTAACAATGACAGAAATCTGATTACTGAATCCTACAGGAGTCCCATCATCTTTTAATAATACAGGTGTCCTGAGGTACATGGTTCATTGAAATTTCAGCCACATCAGAAGCAGACAAAAACCCAAGCTCATGCAAGTCTCCATTCCGCCCCTTAATCAAAACTAGATTAATTGGTTCCATGTTCAGAATCAAATGCAAAATGCTTTACATTCTGCATTAAAAATCTACGCTACATTTAAAATATGCACACACTCACACTTAAAAAACAAGGAAATCTAACCTCAGTCACAGTACTTCAGGTATGTGCTGTAATTTCTTCTTCTTGCACATTCTCAGCTGGAACCTACACACGTAAAAATCAAATCAGCTCTTCCTAATTTACAGAGTTTGTATATTAGTCATTAAAACTTCCTTTATTCTAGTTTCATTCTAACTTTTATCATTAAATTCATCTTAACTTTTTTTCCTTTTAGCTTATATTCAGTAGTAACATACAAAGAATGAAATACTAATTCTTTAACTTATGAATCAAAATATATACAAAATAAGTATTTACATATATATTAAGAAACAGAAGGTCTGATCTGAAGACCTTACTCAAGTCAAAACTCTTTTTTTTGCTGTAGGGATAGGTATACACTTCAACAAGGTTTTTGCTTAAATAAGAGCTGGAGGATTTGGCTTAAAGTAGTAAAATAATGAATTATGCTAATTTCATATTTGCAAAGACTCTTTATTTAGCCAAATCAAAATTACCGTTCATGTATGAAAATGAATTAGAACAACCATAGGGAACAAAAGTATCACAATCACAATACTAAAACCATTATAGCCTTATTCCAATAAACTGAAAAGGCTAACATTTATCTTATTATAAGGTTATTGAGAAAACACTTATTTTAAAGAAGCAAGGCATTAGAATGCTGATTTTTTACCTTTTTAAAATTTACAGGAATCTAAACAAGCACTGTCTTGGATTTGTGGCATCTTCACTAATGAAAACACGGACAACGCATTTTCTGCATTTTTTTTAGGATTTTAACAAAATTAATTGTCCCTTCTTGCTATTCTCCTGGCACACAGACTAAATATGCTGGGCCACATTCCATTCATATTTTTAACATGCCATCATCGTAACTTCATTTTGACTAGCAGAGGACAATAAACGGTAGTCTTTGGTCCACTGTCCAAATGCTTAATTTCCCTTTCAATATTGTAATAAACCCTTATCCATAAAAATACAGAAGTTTTACTTTTCAAAGACAAATGCAAATGTGCTGGATTTGATAAAAACATTTTACACACAAACATTCATTGAACACACTGAGTAAAAAGGATAAGAGGCAGAGAAATAAAAATTAAACAGAAGTAGATTTAAAAAGTTAAATAGAAATAGAAGGCTTTGTTTGAGAAGAACACTGCAATACTTACAAAAAATTACAGGAAACTTATTAATTAAATTAATAAAATAAATATATGGAAACCACTCAACAAAAAATATTCCAAGGAAAGTATCATTAAAATTAAAGATGTAACATTCTAGCAATGCAAAATAGCTCTTCTGAAAGATTGATCTTATGCATATTGGTTCTCCAAGCAAAGAAAAATATTGATATAGCCCCACAGCTGTCTACCTTGTAATGAAGAAAAATGAGCATCATAATTTTGTATGCGTATACTCCAAAAATGAACACGTTTTTACATAAATATTTATTGTGCCCTTTTATTCATACTTTATTTCTTATTTCACTTGTTTCTATTTTTTCCTCTTTGTCTATTGTGTTTGTTTCCACCTCTGAATTCTCTTAATCTCTCCAGCTCTTTTTCCATTTGTATCTTCTGTATCTGTCTATCCCATGCTTTCCCGAACAATCGACTTCCTATACTTTCCTTCTTCCTTATTCTCCCTCTCCTTTTATGTTCCCATTGCATTTCCTGGTTACCCAATCACATCTTTTCCAACTATACCATCAAGTGTAATATACTGCTTTCTAGTCTTGCAGTTATTTCGGCATAGATTACTTTAGTAAAGATCATCTCAAAAAGAACCAGTGGCAAACTAGGTGTTTATAAAATGGCAAACCATAATCTCAATTGACCTTACACAATGGGTAGTCAAATGGAAAAAGTAAGCAGGTTGAAAACAGCTTTATACACACAAAAGCCTAAAGTAGGAAACGAAACTATAAAAGATGATAAAGCTGGTGCAGTTGCTAGCTGTAGTAGGCAACTACATTCTAGGTGTTGCTGTGGTTTTTACATTTATGACCTGCAGTTAATTATGGAGCAATTGTATTCTAATGCTAAACCCTGTGTGAACTTTCTGGTAAAATCTTCAGTGCTGATGCTACTTCATGAGCCGTATCTGCTCAGTGAATAAACACATGACTTCACCTTTCTGTGCTGTCAATCTGGCACCTTTCACAAGCTTTGAATTCCCTTTAAAATACAAAAATAAAGAATTCACTGTCAGAACAGGTTTGACCTGACAGATGAATTGAGTGAGAGATTTCAGAGAGGGTGATAGTTCATTGCCCTTCAGCAATCTCATCTCATCTGTGCTGAAACTGAAAGACACTAGCATATTTAATCAGATGTTTTTGCAAAAAAGAAGCATAAGAGCCATCTTTTATCTCAATCTCTTCCAAATCTAAATAAAGATAAAATAAAATACGACAGTATCCTGACTAGTACATTTTCCTCTTTTTTCCCTATTTTTAAAGTATCTACTACTCCATTTCTGACTTATATGCTTGGGCACATATCAAACAGGGCATCACTAAGGAGATATTTAAAGCACAAAATAGCTTTTTAGGTTTTTTTAAACAATATGGATATAATTCTACAAAATCATAAAAAGTTGTTTATTTATTGTAACTATTATAAAAATGACTAAGATGTGAAAATGTACATGCATAAAAAAGCCCCATTAATTAACCTAAATATCACATTCAATTTAATACAATAAATTAATTTAATGAATTAATGATTTAATGCCTTAACATAATGATCATGAGTTAACAATAGATGAAATCAAAATTTTTCATATGTGGTCTTCTCTATTGGCTTTTTGAACTATACACGTGAAATGTTCCTGTTTATTATTGGTTTTAATGAGGACATCTATATGCTCTTAATGATCACTAATATAATTTGCCTGGATAGATTAGAATCAGTTCAGCTTTTTTTAGTGATAGGGCTTAAGGGTCTATAGAAAATGTATATACATCCATTCAGCACAGCAAAAACATTCATCTCAACACATTCTAACCTTGCCAGAAAAGAAGCACAAGAAAACCTGGGTGTTCTCTTGAGCTCACTTCTGAGCGGCAGCCTGGTATACACCATTCTGCTCTTTCTCTACTATGACATTAGGAGTCAAAACCCAAACAAACCAAACAAAAAGTTGTATGAGCTCATGGGTGAGGGTTTGTTTTTTGATTCCACTATTTTGTCAGAGTACAAAGGAGTAGTAGAATCATAAACCATCTGGCAGAGACTCAATAACCATGAGAAAACTTCCTAAACTTTTTATTTAATCTTTTTTACCATGGAGTTGTGAGGTCAGTTTAAAATACACAGCTGATTTTCCTCATATTCTAGCAAAACAACTTTAAAGACTTACTTCAAGAAAAAGCAGCAAGCAGACCAATCCCAAGGACCCTGGCCAACTCATCATCACATTACAGAGAGCAATAAATTTGCCTTGACTTTACCTGATCAATAGGCATCTCTACTTGCACATATTTGTCATCTTGTACTTCTGCTCCTTGAATTTCTTCTCTCGGTTCACTCATTTTAAAGATAATTGATGCTGAAATGTAATGAAAAATTTTGCTTTGAAATTCCAGCATGCTTATCAAGTCCTTCAATAAAACTCTGTGTCTTCCCTTATTCTGAACTTTCAACTTTACAATACAAAATCACACTTGAAAAATACCTGTCATGGTTTAACCCCAGCTGGCAACTAAGCATCACACAGCCTCTTGCTCACTCCCCGTCTCAGCAGGATGGGGGAAGAGAATTGGAAGGGTGAAAGTGAGAAAACTCATGGGTTGAGATAAGAACAGTTTAATAATGGAAATTAAAAATAATAATAATATTTTTATTATTTAAAATTGTAATTAAAAGGAAAACAACAAAGAGAGACAAATAAAACCCAAAAAAGACAAGTGATGCAAATGAAAACAATTGCTCACCACCAACCGACCGATGCCCAGCCAGTCCCCGAGCAGTGGTCCCCCAGCCTGCCTTCCCCCTAGTTTATTGCTGAGCACAATGTCATATGGCATGGAATATCCCTTTGGTCAGTTGGGGTCCCAACTTTTTGTGCACCCCCAGCCTACTTGCTGGCGGGGCAGTATGAGGAGCAGAAAAGGCCTTGACTCTGTGTAAGCACTGCTCAGCAGTAACGAAAACATCCCTGTATTATCAACACAAATTTCAGCACAAATTCAAAACATAGCCCCATACTAGCTACTATGAAGAAAATTAACTCTACCCCAGCCAAAACCAGCACAAGACCATGTAACAAAGTAGTTCACTTCAATATCTTAGAACCGAGTGAATTATTTTCTCAGAATAACCTCCTCACCAAAAAACAGAGCTGACTTTAACATATGTATTGAATTTTACCAAAAAAACCCTTCAGAATGTAAATACTGTTTATAAGCTTAACTGGAAGGTAGGGCCTTCCCCCTTGCAAGATATATGATGATTGTATATAGAGAGATATATTTAAATATACATATATTTGTGGTGTGTTGACCTTGGCTGGCTGCCAGACCCCCACCCAGCCACCCTCGCACTCCCCAACAGGACAGAGGAAGAAAAGAAGATGGAAAAGCTCATAGGTTGAGACAGAGGTAGTTTAGTAAGAAAACCAAAAGCTGCACATGGAAGCAAAGCAAAAAGATTCATTTATTCACTATTTGCCATTGTCAGGCAGACATCCAGCCAGTTCCTGCAAAGTAGGGCCTCAGTACATGTAGTGGTTGCTTGGGAAGACAAACACCATAACCATGAATGTATCCACATCTTCCATGTTCTCCTCTGCTTTTATTGCTGAGCATGACATCACATGGTATGGAATATCCCTTCGGTCAGTTTGGTTCAGCTGTCCTGGCTGTGTCCCCTCCCAACCTCTTGCCCACCCACAGTCTACCAGCCTTTGTAAGGTGGAAGGGGGGTGCTGGAGAGACAGTCTTGACTTGACAGACTGTGCAAGCCCTGCTCAACAATAGCCAAAACATTGGCGTGTTATCAACACTGTTTTAGAAACAAATGCAAAGCACAGCACCATATAGACTCCTGCAAAGAAAGTTAACTCCATCCCTGCCAGACCCACTACAACCTCCACCCTTTATTCCATACCATTTGTGTCATGGTCAGATCCCACATTATCTGATACGTCTAAGTATTCTATCTATTCTATTTCTCATTCCTGAAATCCCCTCTTAACAACACTTAAAACTTACACTACATACTTAAACCATTTTTACATCTAACATCCTTAGATGTTAGATTCTATAAACAGCAAGGTTTATACATCCTTATTAACCACTATCCCCTGTCCTTTTACATATAGATAGATAGATATTATTCCTTCATTCCATGGGCCTTCCCCCAAAAAATGTCCATAACAGCAGGTGAGGACTTGAGCCCCATATGTCAAAATGATCTGTCAGGACAGGAGAAGCAGAATGTTGCATGCCAAGACTGGCATGGATTGGGTCATCACTGCACTTATCTGGTTCCTTTTGAACTTCATTCTTCATCAGTTCAGGTAGGTCCTGCTGCATCAGTTCCTACAACACATAATTTAAATCATGGATTATTTTCCCCCAGGGTTAAATATCCTTGAGATACACACCATATCTCCCCTTTCTTCCACATTACTCAACAAGCTTACCCGGTGCCTGAACAAAGACAATCCAAGAAATGGGTTTGTCTTTTCCCAAGGGGGGAACAACCCACACTGCCTTTCCCAGCAACTTTCCAATGTGTATTACGGGAATGTTATCTCCTCCCACAGTATGTAGAGGCTTTGTTTGGGCAGGATGAGGACAGTTAGCCAATCCTCTGGTGTTAACCAACCAAGTGTCTTCTGTTAAACTTGCATACCAGTATTTCCATGCCCCAGCGCCAAACGCTCTCAGCAGTCTTTAGCAGTCCATTATACCATTCAATCTTTCCGGAGGTTTGCGGGTGATAGGGGATATGATATTGTAAATATTAAAAATTTCCAAACATTCTGAAAACACATTAAAAAGTGGAAGCAGGAAAAGAAGTACTTCAAGAAAAATGGAAATTTGGGAAAATTAAGAATAACAAAATTATTATTAAATGTATTTATAGAACACAAAGTTTATGTTCTCTACCTTCTAATAACATCAGATACTTCTGGTATTTGAAGTGGAGTTGTGCCATACAGTGTGGCACTAGGTATATTCCTTCTATTAATGTATATCTACAAAAAGGAGGTTATATATACTATTTCTGAGATCTGTAGAGATCCAACTGTATAGCATATACAGAAAAAATATTTCTAGATTAAAAGCTTAGTATTAGAAGAGATTATTCCTGTATCTAAACATTATTTCCTATACAGGTTCATTAAACTGCAGTTGACATTGTCCTAAAAAGAATCCACAGTTCTCCTTTACTCTGCCATCGCAAATACTTGGGTATTTGTATAAGATGGACAGTAACTCTGACAGAAAAGACTGAATAATATTCATTCCACAACACTTTATCTCAGAATTTATTTATGTTGCCTTAAGTCATCACCTGTATGTTACCTTGGGTTACTGTTAGCAAATGATGTATCTGAAGTCTTCTCAGGACTTAGCTTCTTGCTTCATCCATACAAATCTGTGTCTGATTTTTCATCTGCTATTTTTGCATTTTTAATGGATTTTCCTGGAAGTCTACTGCAGGATTCCCTGGGTGCTTGGCTTTGCTGACTAGTGAAACATAAACAGAGAATGTCCAAACAGAGGCTAAACAGTTTTGATATATTGATAATTATGCCCAAATAATGTTTCCAGTTGTATTTAGTGTAACCAATACCAATGTTCAGATGTATTACATCCATATTCTGTTTTACTTTAGTTTCTTAAGTTCTTTTGACTTTGCAAAAGTGAGAAAGCAACTGCAGCTCTTCTGCATATATTCCCATATTTCTGTTACAGTGTAAAATCAGCAACTACAGCTAGAATGCATGGATTTCATTAGTAAATGTTGAAGTATTTTAGTACTTTTTAAAAATTTGTAAGGGATCTTTATACAAAACTACAATACATGATATGATCGCAACTGTTCCTACAGTTTCAAAGAGCAAGCCATTAACAACCCATCACCACTCCTCTTAAAATGTAGGTAACATACTGATTACGTAATATTTTTACGTGCTATTCAGTTGGAACTGTTCTAGTTCAAAAGGACATCATAGCCAGTATGTTCCCAAATTCTCATTGTGGCCCTACTTCCCTCTCCAGCAAAAGGTTATTCCCCTTCTGGGTTCCAATTCCCACTTCTTGAACAATTTCAGGCCTTGCACAATAGTACACATCATGTAAACAATCCTGAATCCTTACATCTTCCTTTTACTTCAAGGCTTGCTGTGACTGGACTTTGATTGATTTGTTGTTACGAATTCAGGAGTTGTATCAGGCCAGGATTTTCATTTAATGTCTCAGTGGATTACAAGTAGCCAAAGCTTGTGTGACACCGTTGCAGTGTTATTTCTAGTATTATGATTAATGCATATGGAACTGTCATATATACTAACATATCTGCCATATTACTAGCAGAAAACAAGAGAGAAAAAAAATTAAGAAAAAGCCAATTGCACAACATAAAAAT
>VYZW01057019.1:42058-54616 GCA_013401315.1 Balaeniceps rex | reverse complement strand
GATTTCAATGGCTGAAGCAACAGAGGTTTCTAAGGACTCCAAGGTGAAATAGTGCAGGTTATAATCACATTTATCACATTCTCCCCACAGGGACAGTATCAAAAGTTCAATATCTGCCCATGGGGCTTAACTGTGATTTGAAAATGTTGTGGGTTTTTTTTTAGAAATTACATTTTCTTCAGAACTTTCAGACTGTCTTACACGAGACAGTCTTTTTATGCAGTTAACTACTGTTGTGAACTACAAGCCAATCAAATCTAATACTACAAGCTAAATTAATCAGCAGATCCAGAAAACACATTCATCACAGCTACTGGTTTGTATTCAGATACCTGCATGATGTTTTGGTATTTATTCTTCTGATCCATCAGCTGGCACAACATGCTGCACGACACAAAGGCTATGTTCCACACCAAGACTGTTGTGGCAATCATAATTAATTGTATGCCTTTCACAAATCCATTTATTTGGCTGGACCCACCATGCATTAAGTTCAATCCAATACAGAGACATACAACAAAAAGACAGCTCAAAGAAGCATCATATTCAAGAAGGCAGAGCAATTATTCAGTATATAGTCAACTTGATACATTTATATAACCTAGCTTAGAGCTGTCTCTTCAGAAATGGAAGAATTATGGGAAATCTGGAAGGCAGTGCAATGTTCAAATAATCTATTTTTTTAAAATAATGCAAAAATATGTTAGAACAAGCCTTCTATGTGTTTATCTAATTGGAAAGCTATGCACATTGCCTTTATATTATGCCAGCAACATATTATTGTATAAGAGCTATTAGCCATTACTGAAAGACATTGTTTTCACAGTATATAATGTGGTGATACAATGATCCAATCTTTCTCTGCTCAAGTCATAAAACTTTTAATCTTTTCAAACAAATATGTTTTTAAATTACCTGAGCATAAATACTTCAGGCACGTCTTGTCTAGCTCTTCCCATATATCCATATTCATGCAATTATTTAGGGAAAAGAAAGATACATTTTTGTGAAACTTTAAAAGAAACATGATACCAGTCTGAAACCACATAAGATGATCCCCAGACCAAACATAACCTTTTGTGAAATTTAGACGTTTTCAAGTTATAAAAGCACATTCTCTTCACCTAACCTTATAGTTTACACCAGCAGTGCCAACACGTTATGCTTCTCAGAATCTACTTCGTGGTGTCAGAGACAATGGCAGCTCCTGATTTGGCTTGCAAGAGTGGGTGTCACAGACATGATTTTGAAATATACAGGAACTTAGGAGCCAAATTCCTACTCGTTTCATAATATTCCTTGAAGCAAACAAAGATGACCAAGAAATACGAGCTCTACAAGCACCTGAGGGAACCATTTAATGGTCTCCACAGACACATAGTAGGTGTAAGAGAAAGCGGAAGACTGGAAAACATTAAAGAGAGTTTTTTAAATGAAAACATAGGGGGTTTGGAGAAACCAAGGCACTTTGGAAGACCAAGATTTAGAATCTAAACAAAGAACACAGAAATAGGTAGGAACAGAAATGACAGGGACACAGAAATATACTGTAAAGAAATCAGCAGGATTAAAAAGGATTGTAGGAAAGGCAATGCATGAAGAAAGGGACAAGCCCCTTTTCTTTCAGTCTAAACACTGAATGCAAGCAAAACGAGAGTACGGGAAATAAGGAAGCTAAATCAGGCAAATGAGTTTTGTCCCCAAGTACAAATTTACCTCTTCTCACCAGCTCAGGAATACTGAGGTTTCGACAATTGTTTCCCTGTCCCACAAACTCACAGTGATTAGAAGTCCAGCACAAAAGCTGTGGGCTGGGCTGCAGCTGCTCTCATCACTGAGCTGCAAGGCAAATGAAGCCTCAGGCAATAGAACTGCACTGACAGGAAACTAAATGGGAAGTGTTGTATTAATTACCATGAAATAGATAAGCTCAGGGAGTCAATGATGCCAGCAAGATCCTGTCATTCTCCAGTCCTAAGCAGGTTCAAAAAGCTGAGTGCATTTGCTTTCTCTCATGCCAACTACCACTGGTAAACCTTTCTGCAGACCTCTAATAAAGAAAACACAACTATAACATTTTAGGTTTAAAATGAAAATCTAACTTAACATTTCAACAGCACAACTTTCAGCTGCAAAGCATTTCAAGAACCTTTCCCCTCCCCATGACAATCTTCAGAAGAAAAAAAATTAGCTGAGCTCAGCTAAAGCTCCTGTTAAAATCTGAACCATTTTTCTTAACACAAGACTATACACAGAATAGTAATGAAACTACTAAACAAAAATATAAAGGCACTTGGTAATCTTTGGTGCTGGCTCACTCAGATTCATTGCTGGACAGAGCACACAGTTTTATAAGTGATTTCAAGACCTGGCAAGTGGACACTGCCCTCAGGCTATGCCTGGCCTGGTTTTAGCTGTCCCATTGTCCCAAGATGCACAGCAATGCTGCAAGACACTCAGTTACTGACTGGCAGAGCTAGAGGCTTCCTTAATAAAAGGCAAACTCTGTAAAAGATGAAAACCAAGAAATAAAACAATGAAGAAACATGTAAGAAAGGAAGGGCAGAAACTTCCCATTTGAATTCCTATTATCTGGAATTATAATAAAACATCAGTGAAATGGTGGTTAGAAAAATCCATCTTAACAAAAAAACCCAAAGGAATTAAGCAAAACCTGTAAATGCATGAACTATTTAAAGACTTCTACCATCAGTGTTTGCTGGTAACAGATCAAAGTTTATCTTCTGTACATTTCATGGAATAATCTTAAATTGAGGCAACAGGTTTTGCTTTCACAAATGAATTTTTTTCAGATACCCATGTTTTTATTGAGCTTGAAGGCTTGTATGGAAAGGCAGTTCTTCCCCCTTGACTACTCAAATTAACCCTGAATCTGGTTCCAGTGGAATTTAAAATTTGTAAAATAAGCCAGATTTAAGCCTGAGTTTTGGTTTTGACAGTTTCAGTTGATATCAGTGGGAGCTGGGGTACTCTCATCCCCTCAAAGGTGTTCAAATATAGCTCTCAACAGAAAGCGAGGAGTACTTCCATCTTCTAAGTCCTTGATGAAGCATATGGCTCAAGGTGGTATGTCAGATTAAGTGAAGTACAAAATTTAACATATACCAAAATGAACATGGGAAGATGCTTGTCTAAATATAAACAAGACCATTTAATGCTACACTTAAGCCCAGCGTTCCAAAGTGCTCCAGTTTTCAAATCTGCGTGTCACAGGGTTGCAAGATCCCTGCATGTTCAATCTGTTGGCAACACAATGGTATTAAAGAGTGGCCAGCAGAAACTCTTGAGCAGATTTAAAAATGACCAAAGAGGTTTCCACAGAGGAGACTGACAGGACTTGCACCACAAACACATTGCAAAACGATTGTTGCTAAAGAAATACCTGCTAATAAATGTAATTTGCATTGGATATGCTCCCCAGATTTTTTTACAGCGGTTAGAAGGAACTGTGAAGGGTTCACAGCTACTGTGAAACCTCCTTTGATGCTTATGACTACTGAAGAGGACACTTGACCTTTCATAACCCTTTGTATTCTCCACAGTTTCTGCAAGTAATTCTAGAGTTTACAATGTCCAAATAACTGCCAACTGTCCTGACAGAGGTCCAAGTAAAAAATTTGTGAATGCATAAGAAATGCCTGGGATTTTTATAGAACTATTTCTAAGACAAATTTTGGAAAAAAAATTATGCAAGTAGTTAAGTATTTGCCCTTCCTATCACTGAAATTTCAGCCTTCAAAAAATAATCAACTTAAGAACTTCAGTATACTTTTATCCATACTTACATAATTAAATTCAAGATACATGAATAGTAATTATATTTTTTTAAATTAATAACTCATTACTCTTCTCCCAGACTACAAATTGCCAGACACAGCACTATCTCAGTGATCATCTGAATATTTTTAATGGCTTTTTTGAAGTGCATTCATACCTGCCTGAAGTAATATAAAGTAATCTTTTATCTTCAACTTTTAAAATAAACTGAACACAAACTCAATATTCATCCACATTATTGGCCGATTACCGAGTTCAGATAATGACCTCTACTCACTTTTACCTCATGCAGTTATCTCTTTATTTACCTATATGCATTTTTCCATTCAAAGATTAAACATGCTTCAAGTTTTCTGAAGATTGCATGAAAATATACAACATTAACACAGATGTCTTCTGACATCCAGTTTTCTGAAAACAGAAACAGACACATCTCACTGGCTAAGCTCATGTCTCCAAAATACTACTAAAAATTTAATTTCTGGTTATATAAAAGTTTATCTTCAAACATATTAAGAAAACAACAGCTTCTGTACAGTTTGCATTATTTAGAAGATATTGTTATAAGCTTCCATCATGTCAGGGGAAAACCTTAAAGTTCTTATTTTTCTCTCTAATAATGTCATCCATATTTTGTACAGTTACTGTCCATTCATTTTTTTAGGACTGAACAAATTTTGTACTTCTTCAAAAAGTATAACTTGACAAAAATGCAAATAAATCCAATGTGGAAGCTGATATTTAAACTTCACCTCTTTTTAAGATGCATCCATCGATTTTTCTGCAGCAAATCAACAACTCTTCCAATTGTTGTGCTTACATGACAACTTAACTCTAGCCAGCAAAATCACCTTGCTGAAATTGCTCTTCAGTAATAAAAATCCTTTGTTTCTCTGTACCAACATCAAAACAGACTTATGCAACAGATTTGAACACAGTAAGTTATGATTTGGTTCGATGTCAACATGGTTTCACTCTTTCATGGGATATCAGCTACTAAAAATGTAGCTAAGCAGGCAAGTAGCTAGGGAATGCCTGAAATCAACTTTTTGCAAGTATACGCATGCATGACCTCAAATCATTGTTGTTAAGGCAAAGGTTTCCTAAACAGCACATTTTTCAAAAAAGCTATTTACCATAAGACTAAAACATGAGGCGATATACTGCATGAAAACTCTGATTTTAGAAACACCTTCACACTTCCTGATTTCCCATTTAGAGAAAAACAATCCAAGAACAGTAACTGCTTGAAAACCTTCCAACTACAGACTTTTATCAACAATTACAGGAAAATTATGACTCTGTAAACAAACCGTCATTTCTTTTTCATGATGTGCAAACACTTCAATGAGAAAGTCTTTGTCAGGATGAGCAAATAACACAAAAAGAGATATGCTACAAATGGATTTATAGAGGAACCCTTCACAACAAAAAGCAACCACTACAGCATGCAGGAACTGAGCTGCAAGATATACTTTCAAATTATAACATTCTTGGTATTATTCCATTCCTGTCTTATCATTTAACTTGATGTGACTACCAAGTTTACTGCACTCTGAAATCCTGTTTGCTTTATAAAGTCACTTCATTGCTACAAGAATTGTAACTTGAAATCTTAGCATACTTTCCATGGCTGCTTTTCTTTCAATCTTTACCTCAAATTCTTTCTTCTTTTCTCTTTCTTCTCTGGGTTTATTAATTTCCAAATAACACCCATCTTCACAAAGTAACATCATAGTTTTGAGTGTCATTCAATCACAGATTTTGAATTCCATTTGTGGAAAGGAATTATGACTGACTGTTGAAAGTTTTCAAGTAAGTTACATTAAATATGAAATACCTTATTCAAGTTCTTGGTGTGAATGTAAGACGCAAACTTGTGTAAATAACAAAACAGGCACCCTAGTTGCATCTACTGACCAAGTATTCTCAAGTAAAATATATCGCTCTCTTGTCTTAAAGACAGGTTGGAAATTTGTCAAAATTTCAAATCATTTTGAAGAAACATAAACAAAAGCTTTTCCATTAATTACCACAAATTATAATGTTTTCAGTTGCAACAGTCTAGTAGTTAAAGCTTTGTCAGGTTTTTAGTTTCTGTCATCCCAAAGCACATTAGAAAAAGTAAAGTATTTCAAAAGGGAAAGAAAAAATTCCACATATTTAAGATATAGTGGACTACAGTAAGTATATTAACATTGTGCTGTACATGTTTTCGCTGTGCTACAACCAGAATGCTTTACTGAATTATGCATTGCAAGAGACTACAAAATAAAACACATCATAAAGGACTGCATATTAAGAAGCTGTTAATTCTACTCCATATTTAAGTTTTTATATCAATTACTTTATGCGTAACATAAGATGAGGAAATCAAGACAGCCTTTCCAGTTTACACATACCACATAACTGGTAGTCAGAGATAAGGATTTAGGGCATGATCCAAAGTGACACTTTACTAGATAGCAACACAGGTATCCCTCTCTTATTTGTCATTTAAGTCCAAAAAAAGATTTATGATGACAGAAAAGGAAGCCTTAGTGTTGCCTGAAGTGTTTACAGACAGAAAGTGAACAGGTTTGTTCTCATCACCAACAGCATCATCGAAACCTGGCGGATAGGCAAAGGAAGGAGAACCATGCCCAATGCTGGCAGAAAACTTTTCCTGCACCCCTGTCCTGGTTTCAGCTGGGAGAGAGTTAATTTTTCTTCCTAGTAGCTAGCATAGTGCTGTGTTTTGGATTTAGTGTAAGAAGAACACTGATAACACACTGATGTTTTTAGTTGTTGCCAAGTAGTGCTTAGGCTAGTCAAGGACTTTCTTTTTCAGCTTCCCATGCTCTGCCAGGTGCGCGAGAAGCTGGGAGGGGGCACAGCCAAGATAGTTGATCCAAACTGACCAAAGGGCTATTCCATACCATATGACGTCATGCTCAGTATATAAACTGGGGGGAGTTGGCTGGGGGGCAGCGATCGCTGCTCGGGGACTGGCTGGGCGTCGGTCAGCAGGTGGTGAGCAGTTGCATCACTTCCCCCCCCCCCGGGTTTTGTTTCTCTCTCTCTCTCGTTCTCCTTTTCATTGCAATTTTATTACTATCATTATTATTGTTATTTTATTTCAATTATTAAACTGTTTTTATCTCAACCCGCGAGTTTTCTTTTGCCCTTCCGATTCTCTCCCCCATCCCACCGGGGAGGGGGAGGGTGAGCGAGCGGCTGTGTGGTGCTCAGCTGCCGACTGGGGCTAAACCACGACAACCCCTCACTCTTCAGTTGGGTGAAGGAGGACACAGGAGAGTAGACAGCAGTTCCTTGGTGGAGAAACGCTGGGGAAAAGCCTCCCTAGGACAGAGAAGTTTCCACATTACTTCCACACCACGATAATGCATGGACAGTGCTGATTTGCTGAAAATATGGGGAACGTAGGGGACACAAGAGGTAAGAGAAGTTTAAAGGAGTTGCTGCTTGGTCTTTTCCTCTGGTGGTAGAGAAATTGCCTCGTCATTGGTTCAGATCTTAATGCCAAGGCTGTCCTTCAGTACTGGCTAGTGAGATGTGGGACTCCCAACTTGCAGCCCCTGCAGCAGGGGTTGCTTAATTATTCATACAGAATGAGAGAGTTCTGTGCCCTAGCATTAAGGGGCATAGACTTCAAATTCCCTCAGGCAGAGAAAGGATTACAGTCCAGGAAACCTGAGTATTTTCCACTGAAAAACACAACACTTTTATATTTAATTTCAGCAAGGAGAAATACTTCAATTCAGTTAAATTCAGTTATATCCAATATAAATCCAAATAGTGTTTAGGCCAAAAATTCGGAAAATTATGCAATGTAATAAAAAGATCTGACATTTGCATAAATGAGACATGATTATTCCCATTGTATCAAATAGTGCTCTCCCAAATAATGTATTACCTGGACAAAAATAGCCATATAATACAGGAGTTCTCCTTCTCAACTTTTGTAAAACTAGCAGCATCATCCACATTTTAGAAAATAAAAGAACCCCGCCAGAGCAGAATTATCTATACACAGCTTTGTATGGGATGTTGCATAGAGACCTGTGCAATATTTATCAAAGCTCATTTACTTACAGAAAATACAGTTCCAGGGTCAAAGCTATTTGTGAATTAGGTCACAATTCAGCAAATAGCTTTAACCAAGAAAAAAATACAGAAGAAGTGTTCCTTCAACATTTTCCTTCAATAAGTTAAGATCCAAGAACATTTTGTTTGCGGGCAAACTAAGTATCCTGTGCTATTCTCAGAATACCTACACTTTGTTCATTCTGCTACATAAAACCATTTTTGCTCTGCCATTTTCATGGCCTTTATAATACTTAATCAAAGATTTAAATCTCATTGCATCAATATAATTTCTCCGTATTGCACACCTTTAGCAAAGGGCAACATAAACACCTGCGCCCTAAATACACCTTTTAAAAATATCCTTCACAAGTAAGAGTAACTTCAGACACACATTGTCTTAATGACAACAAATGTCATTAAGGACATTTGCAGGAAGCAAAACACATTCTGTCATTTTTTCTGGATCAGGTCTTAGCACATTGGTGTTAGCTTCCACACAGTGACTATGAACAAAACAGGAATATACAGGAAGAGTCAAAAAATATACAGGAAGAGGCAAAAGTTAAACACTTAACATATATCATAAACAATTCTGTCTTTCACAGACTTGCTACCATTCTCATAATTAAGGTAATAAATTAATTATTAAATAATCAAGAAAAATAGTTTAAATACATGCAAGACAAACACCAACTCAAATATCAGATTTACCAGGCATTGGTAGAAGGAGCAAATGTTGCAGAAGCAAAGACTGTGAAGGTGCCAGGAAGTCAGTCACTGTTCATGTGGAGGCACAGCATTCCAGTAAGCATTCGTGTCTCCATTGCTTAATCTTCATTATGCTGATAAAACACCAACATGAAGCCTCTCATGTTACTACCCAGCAAGTTCCGAGTATATAAAGCAATGGCAGAAAACACCAAGCCTATGCATGGCATAGGAAAAAGAGAAAACAGTTTATTGCAAAAGCAGAAAAAACACAGCATCTCACCTAAAATATAAAATAAATAATAGTACAAGGGTTTGTTGCAATAATTGCATTGGAATAATGGCTTCAGAGTCAAATATATTAACAGGTAACTTTTATTTTGCAACATTAAACAGTCAAATTGTGGTCAGGGTTACAAGCACAAAAGCCTCAACCTACCTGGTTATCATGACAAAAACAGTAGGAATGTATCCAAAAGTGTGAAAACAAGGACAAACACACACACACAAACACAAAGAAACAGCTAAACAAAACAGAGTTTTGGAATTGAAATCTTTTGCAGAACATGGTTTAGACAAGGAAAACTTGCATCCTTCCCCCCCCCGCCCCCGAGAATAGTAACACCCTAAATGGCTCAAACTAATGAAAAGCTTAAAATCTTACTCAAAGCAAACACAGGGCTGTGCCTTATCATTAGCTTTTGTTACATCTGAGAAACTGATGGCTTGTAGAAACACCAAGTCTCAATAAACAGAATAAACTTCTGAGTCCTCATTAACCAACCAGTGCTGACAGAGGTCAGTCTGGCAAGGAGCTCACAGGACAGATGGAAGTCCAGGGCCAGAAGGGAAGCAGACAAGGCAGATGCAGGCTGATAATGAACAGGTATCAAGGACTGAGAACCAGAACCTACATTAGACATCACGAGGAGCCAGGTCATGAGGAGCAGGCAACCAGAACGTGGGAGCCCCCATGGAGCGCATCCACAGTCCAGTGCAGTGAGCATCAAGAGGCAGAAACCTCTTGCCTACAGAATGGATAAAATAAAACTGTCAGGCCCACAGCCCCATTTCCAGCTTGTGACACTTAGGTCTTCAGATGCAGGTCAGGATGGGAAATAGCTGACACTCCTGTGACTGCTGAGTCCTGCCCCTGCCAGCACTGGTTGGTTAATGAGAACGCTGAAGTGTCTGTCCTTCAGCCATTTGGAGATATGATTAGAAGCCTACTACATTATAAAAGATCACGCAAATTCTGTCTGCCCAGGGAAGTTCACTGACCAAATCATGACTTTTCACTGAAAATAGCCGAAGTGGACACTGAGGGCCTCTGTGTTTACTGCAGCCAGCAAACAGTTGTGCCCAACTTAATTATGCCAATGAAGTCTCTTCACACACAGTTATAGGTAAAGACTAAAGAGTACAGCAGGCTTCAGTCACAGTTCAGTCTTCCAATTGTTACTGAAATACAAGTTATAGCAGATCGAATAATTTAAGTGCGGGCATTTATCTAGGGAATTCTGTGACAGAAATGTTACATCTGCCTTGTATTCAACTACTTTCAATATCTCAGAGTCCCCTATTCAAGGAGACAGAATTGCATACTACAAGAAAATTATTATTTGGCTACCTTACCATTAACAATTTGCCTAGGAAGAGAGATTCAACTACATCTAGAAAGGCTTAGAAGCAACAAACTGAACATGTTTCATAGGGATTATAGTGTAAAACATATGTTGCATTACAAATATTGTGACATGCAATACCGACCAGTAAAACACTAAGGACTGCTTTGCTGCTGTTTAATTGAATATCAATAAAAAGATAGTCTTCTAGATACAAGGTTTACTATTGATTTAAAAGTCTGCATCTCAATTATTGTTTAAATTTTCTTTCCAACAGGTTCAAACGTTACTCTTTGTAAGTGACCTCCACTAAGGTTCATGTACAAAATGAGGTCCGCAACCCACTGAAAGAGGTTATTTATTTCCTGTATTTTTATATTATCCATACTAAATGAATACTAGTAAAGGAGAACGTGTAAGTTACGTCAGGAACCAGATAAGCAGAATAACCAAAATGAGGCTTCTAAAGGATCTAAATGCATGTAAAAGTAGACATAGAATAGTGACCAGAGTAAAACAAATGCAGGTTTTGTTTTTGTTAGTTTCATTAAATTCTGTCAGAGTAATTTGAGGAATTCAGAGTAGCTCAGTAGGATTCGGCACAACGGCATATGATCACATAAATCCCCACTTGCAGAAGTTGATTGCAACCTTGGTGTTGAGATCAGCTTCATTTTCCATAGGCCAAAGGACAAGGAACTGTTCAATCAGCTAAAAGCCAGCAAACATAAAAGTGCAGTAGGTCCAGACCAACTATACTTCAGAGGGATTTATCACTAGGAAAGGCTAATTAATATCTTTACTCCCTCCATCTAGATTTATTTCAGGAGATAGAAAGTTAATTCTACTTTGTAAGTCACAAGAACACTACCAACCATTAGTGTCTTGCCAACAGCAAGAAGGAAGCTCTGAGCTTCTCACTGTATTGTGCCATTGCTAGCCACCTCTGCAGTATGCACTTCAGAGAAGGCTGCACATTCTCTTCATGTCTAATAGTATTTCAATCCTTGTAACTAGGTCTCATGCTTGGATTTGGCCTGCTGGCATGCACTTACCCAGTTTGTTTCAGAAAATACCAGGAGACGGCAATTAAGAGAACCTGATCCTTCCAGAAGAGGCAAAAGCCCATGTGAAAACGCCCCTGTGTGAGCATCCAGGTCCTCCTTGCTTGCTGGACATGCCCTGAACTGAGGCTTTCAGCTGCTCTAGCTGTGGCTCTGCCAACACATAGGTACAACTCGGACCTCTGGCAAAGGGACAAATGCCACCTCGTCAGTCTGTTTTACAGATGGTCTCTGATCCTCATATTCAGGTGAGCAAGACTGTTTAAGAAAGAGCAGCATTAACATAAAGACCATTCACTAAAGCTTGTATATGCAATATTTATTTCTTCTCTGCATATTTTTGATGGACATCTGGTCTAGCAACATTCAGGATATCCATCATCTGATTTTCGGTCTCAGCTTTTCCCCCCCACCTTCTTAATTGAGGCAATCAGCAACTGCAGCCTGGAGTGTATTTTGAAGATTCATTTTGGTCAGGCACTAAGACAGTTCTTCATAAACTTCGTTCTCTAGAAAATACTATCTACTTTACTGCTTTTTCAGTCTGGTACCTTGAAAAATATTTTCCATAAGGAGCTTTCCTATCCAGGAACAAGGCTGCTTTAAAATACACTTTAACCTATTCGGTGAAGGCACTGACTTAAATCCTCCTATTGGTATCTTCTAAACTTCTAAGTTTATCTTCTAAATTTCTAAGAAATTGTATCTAATGTAGAAATAAAAACTACTAATTTAGCTAGAACTCCATAAACGTAGCACCTAGGAAGGAAAAAGGCAGCGGGGGGCAGGCGGCAGGCAAATGGCAAATAAAGCACTGCTGATATACAGGTAAAAGTCTGACCTCTATCTGGAGATCAACTAACAGAATTTGACCCAGAAATCGGAAGGCAACTGAAAGCAGCAAGAACAATTTGAAAGAAGCGGAACAAGGATTGGAGTGTTTGCAGGTCCTGCAACTTACAGCTCCCCTATAATTATAACATATGAATCAATTGTAAACAGATCATTCATGGAACTTGCCAAGATTTTGAAACATTTGATTTTAAAATGGGATGGTATCAAGTTATTCTTAAAGAACAGGTACATTAAAGCCATAGTTTCTGAAATCTTAGTGCCTTCAGTATTACGATACGTAAGAGCTGAAATCTGTTTCTGAAATCTTTGGTGCCTATCAGAACCATGTACCAATAACATGCCTAGCCCACAACATAGAAAAAAATACATTTTTATTGAGACTGACTAATATATGGTATAAATTCAGAGTGCTCTCTGCA
>VYZW01057019.1:16070-29977 GCA_013401315.1 Balaeniceps rex | reverse complement strand
GCTGATGTGCAAGTCTGTCAAACTGCTTTTGAAATAGTTCAAACTGCCATACTTGGGCCTTAAGATTCCTTTCCTCCCACAGCTCAAAATATAAAAGATAAACAAAACGCTACCTCTGCTTACTCCCCCTGTAGATCTTAGAATGGTATTACAGTGGTAAAAATTTTTAAAGAACACACACATGAGAAAAGCAAAGCTCAAGTCTTTCTTAAAAAATTTATGCAGAATTCAGGAGATCTCTGCCACCTCCTGAGCTGTGTCCTTCACTAAAGGTGAAAGACTCTCCCAAAGCCTGGGCTTTGGAACTTCCCCCCCCAGACCATACTCATTCAACTGGCTTGTAAAATGCAGTACTTTATTTTAAACTCGATTCTGTACCTTCTTACCTGGCTACAACTCATGATTCAGAAATAAACAGCAGCTCAGAGACAGAGGATTAACTGCCTTAGAGCAATATTAGATTAAGTGGCAGCATATAATCAGACCAGAGGGTAAGTCAAGAACTTCAATACACCCAGTAATACAGGAATGCCTAAAGCTCACAAAATATGTGCCCATTTCACAAACAAATCTAGACAAGCTTGGTTGACATTGCTGTGTAGCTGTAGTGACTGTGCAGTATACTGAGCAATCAGCGTATCACATGGCTCTCTTGAAGCCATACCCCTCTTCTTCTCCCTAGAAAGCCAATTTACGCAAAATAGAAAACTACAAAGTTAGAATTGTAGCACTCAGACACTGCATCGGTACAATTGATCTTGCATCACAAAGCCTGTGGGGACATAATGTGTCTCAATGCAGAAAAAAAAAAGAAAAAATTTGAAAGTCTGGCTCCTGGAGAACTCTGACCTGTATTATTTTCAAACAGATCAAATTCTACAATATTTCAGGAAAGCATTACTCATTCAGCAATGTAGCAACTTTTTTGCTAAGATCTGGCAGGGCAAGGAAAGAATAAAACAAGTAACCCCCAAAAGGCAAGTGATTCTACTAGAAGACTTAAACAAAGATAAACTATAGGTTTTTCTGTGTATCTGAATTACTTTGGTATTGAACAGCATGTGTAGCTTGAACGTTTCCTTCTTTTGGCTTCAGACCTACACTATAATTTGATTAAGCCAGTTCTCTAAGGCTTTCCTGGTTTTTAGAAGAAACAAATTTGTACTCTGAAGTAGATATCAATGAAATCATAACACATTACCCTAATAATTGGAAGTGTATCAACATAATAATCCATTCAGTGATAACTGAAGTCACAGTTAAGTATTTAATCTTGTAAATTATCAAATGAACATAGCAAGTGATAGAAAAATTGAGGACAACACAACAAGAAAATGCTTTCCCAGTCCCCCTGTGTAAATTACAGCAATTTGCTTTCCATTTCACACTTCAGCCATGGAAAGAGGAAATACAGCACGTTTCCTTACGTAATAAGGAATTCCGAACCTTCAGACCACTGTCTATCTCAGTGTAGGCTCCCAAAAGTAAATGGCCAGAGCAAGAAACAGGGCTCTGCTTTACTTTAAAAGCATTCATAAATCTCTCCTTGCCTTCAGGACAGCACTTAGTGCTCCTAAAGCTCAGGCATCACATCATTAATTCTATCTCGCCCTCCTCAACAAATACTTCTGGAGTAATAGGTGGTAACTAAGAAGTACAAGCCCCAAAGCCTTTACCACAGGCAGAATTGAGGAATTCAGTTTTACCTTTTAACAGGCAAATGATAATGCAATAGACAAACATATAGCCAAACACAGCAGAAAAAGTAAATATCCACTTCATTCCCTGCAAACTAACTTTGGTGAAAGTAGGCAGTAGGAACTTGGGTCAAAGCACTGCACTGCAGAGGAGTCACAATTCACTTGATCAAAATCTTTTGCCTCCTCTTCTCCTTTATAATCATTTGGGGAAGGACTCAGCTTAATTAGCTATTTTCCCCTTTGTATGGTCTTTTTCCAATAGAAATAATTTCAGATTTCCTTTGTCTGAGGTTCCAGTTTTATGGCCTTGGGATATTAAAGTAAATTCAGCCATTTTAGATAAGCCACTGTAGCCCTGTCCTGCCACTGTGTAATAATCATAACACTTAAATCATGGTAGTTTTACAAGATGCACTATGTTACACTGTAGTGAAAGGCTGTAAAAGACTGCTTACCAGAAATCAGTGTTCTGTGATACATACAGTCTCCATGTTTACAGCTGTGCCTTGCCATGCGAGGCTGAAATCATCTCTCCTTTGCAGACTCCAGAGCAGATACATTTGCCCCTTTCTTCTCCTGCTTTGTATACATTATCAGGACAAAGCCATTCTACCGCTCCATTTCAAATCCTCAGTGTAGATTTATATTTTAAATACTCCTTCCTCCTCCCCTCCCACCAAAAATAAAAAGCCTGGGTACAGGTATAACTATAGATTACACATACCAAATAACATCTAACTTCTCTTCAGGTCAGATACTCTAGTCCAGCAAGTGCGCTTTCCCAACACCTAATAAAGTGTCACAGGCTTTGTATTTACATGAAATTGCAGGGTCTCAGCACTTCCCTTGGCATAAGCTAATTTTAGTCGTGGTAGCAACTGCCTAGAAGCCAGGTAACAATCCCCTAGCGTGCTTTAGCTTCGTTCTATGGGTATCATATATGCAAAGGTCTGACAAACTTACATAGTCACTGCTTAACAAACAGTTATGTTAACTGGGGCCAGGGGAGGCTAAATATGAAGTTTGACTGATTGTTAATGGGTGAAAACAGTAAAACTTTACCTGGAACCAAAAGAAAGACCAAGTAAGCAGACTGTTATAAAACAGAAAAGTGCTGTAACCATGTTAGAAAAGTAAAATGTCATGGCATTGAGAGTACCCCACCGTAAACTAGTACCAGCAAAAAGACAGGGAGAACTTGCTTCTTCCAAGGAAAAGCCATGCAGCGATGCTGTGAGTTTCTGAGATATCATCAGATGGCATAGAAAAGTAGAGGGGAAAAGAAACTTGACTGAAAATCTCCCTTTCCATCTCACTATAAATTAAATGATGTCTAATCAGATTTAACCAAGCTAGCCAGACCAACTAGCTCTGGAATCAGAGACAGTCTTCATGACACATTCAAGTAGGCGACTCTCACCCATACCTTATCGAAGGTTTGAGCACATAGAAGTGGTTAACAGTTCACTGCCAAGCAGGTGACTTTTGAAACCCTTCCTAAACCAGAGAGGTTAGGAAAAATCATGGTCATTTGCAAAGGCTTATACCAATAAGTGTTCAGTAAGAGCACATTTCTGCAGTTTTGTCTTCACATAACAAATTAAATAAAAATACATTAATATAATCAAGGGCTGTACTTGTGCTAATGAATGAGCAACGTGTTATATTTGCTTGTTGTGTCGTATTCAACTTCAAAAAGTACACACTCAAGGCTGAGCTGTAAAACATTGGTATCATCATTGTACTCAATCCACATCAGTTTGATGTACGCAGCATTATGCCTACTTGGCATACATAATGAAGACATTTGGGAACCACGGCTCATTTGAGAAGCCACTTGCACACCACTTCCAACACCAATAACAAATGCTATGTCGGCTCAGAAAGAATGCATGTATTAAGTTCACCAATTTGAACATTTTAACTTACACGTATATTCCCCTTAACAGTAGTGAACCATGTTTTATCCCATTTTCCATATTAAAGTTTTCTGTTTCTATAAAACTTCCTCATAATTTTTCTAACTACATTAAACCATTTAACTACGCCTTTCACTAACCTTTGTGTGCTTTCAGATAACCAAAGTACTTCAGTTATTTTAGCAAATATAATCTCCACTTCCTGGGACTCTATTCACATTAATTTTATCTTTAACAGGTGAAGTCAAAGCCAAAAATTTCAGTACAAAAACAAATTAGGTGTTTAGGATTCTGTCTCTGGTGTAATTTCCAAGCTTTTTGTTTCACATCCTCTGGAATGTTTCAAATCATAGGCCCACACAGTATCTATTCCCTCTCCAGTAGTATGATCTGGGATCCAGCAAGGGAAAGGAAAACGACAGGCAATAATTCTGGCATTACATTCAAGTTCTTCTTGCAGCTTCTTCTCCAACTGTGGCATCTGTTGAGCAACAATAAAAAGCTTTCAGAAGCAGTAAAAAACAGAAGCATTCTCTTTAGAATCTAATTCAAGTTCAAGAGAAGTCCAAAGTTTGAGGAATTCTTGGAAAAAAAATTTAGGAAGTATTCGTGATATATGAGTTGGCTTTGATGCATTGGCAAAGAATATCTAAAACTAGAAAATGGTTATTGTGCCCTGATTGGCGAGATCAAGAAAATTGTAACTCTAAATTCTAAAAATTCAATCAAAAACCATAGATAATCCCTTAGATTAAAAAAAAAAAAACCACAAACCACAAATTAAGAAAAGACTTTGCATGTTCCAATTCACGATTCTCTTCAGTGGGATTCTTCTCCGTAGAGAATGAAAGTTCAGCTCCCTGAATTTATGCTATTTATGACACCCCAAGTCGCATGAACTATTATGTGATACTCAAAGGCCAACACCTCTCATAATTTCCAGTCTAACCCCAAGACAGATCCAAAGCAAACATTCTGCTGTCACTGTATAGTAAAGTACTGGTATGTTAAATACTACTGAACTTGAGCTTTGTTGGCTCCTGCCTGTTAACATATGCATGTAAGTCCCTGCAGCAGTACTGTATGAAACAGCATATAGAATCATAGAACAGTTTGGGTTGGAAGGGACCTTTAGAGGTCATCTAGTCCAACCCCCCTGCAATGAGCAGGGACATCTTCAACTAGATCAGGTTGCTCAGAGCCCCGTCCAACCTGACCTTGAATGTTTCCAGGGATGGGGCATCTACCACCTCTCTGAGCAACCTGTGCCAGTGTTTCACCACTCTCATTGTAAAAAATTTCTTCCTTATATCTAGCCTAAATCTACCCTCCTTTAGTTTAAAACCATTAACCCTTGTCCTGTCACTACAGGCCCTACTAAAAAGTCTGTCCCCATCTTTCTTATAAGCCTCCTTTAAGTACTGAAAGGCCACAATAAGGTCTCCCTGCAGCCTTCTCTTCTCCAGGCTGAACAGCCCCAACTCTCTCAGCCTGTCCTCGTAGGAGAGGTGCTCCAGCCCTTGGATCATTTTTGTGGCCCTCCTCTGGACCCGCTCCAACAGGTCCATGTCTTTCCTGTGCTGAGGGCTCCAGAGCTGGACGCAGTACTCCAGGTGGGGTCTCACCAGAGCCGAGTAGAGGGGCAGAATCACCTCCCTCGACCTGCTGGCCACGCTTCTTTTGATGCAGCCCAGGATACAGTTGGCTTTCTGGGCTGCAAGCACACACTGCCAGCTCATGTCCAGCTTTTCATCCATCGGTACCCCCAAGTCCTTCTCCAAAGGGCTGCTCTCAACCCCTTCATCCCCCAGCCTGTACTGACACCAGGGGTTGCCCCGACCCAGCTTGTGGGCCTGTGTGAACCTCATGAAGTTCAACAAGGCCAAGTGCTTCTCAAGCTTGTCCATGTCCCTCTAGATGGCATCCCGTCCCTCAGGCGTGTCAACCACACCACTCAGCTTGGTGTCATCTGCAAACTTGCTGAGGGCGCACTCAATCCCACTATGTCGTTGATGAAGATATTAAACAGTACTGGTCCTAATACAGACTCCTGAGGGACACCGCTCGTGACTGATCTCCATCTGAACATTGAACCATTGACCACTACTCTCTGGATGTGACCATTCAGCTAATTCCTTATCCACCAAATCGTCCATCCAGCAAATCCATCTCTCTCCAATTTAGAGCGAAGGATGTTGTGGGGGACTGTGTCAAACACCACTATGCAACTCTCCTTGGTTGAAGACCTACAGTCTAGTTTTCCTACATTCGCAAAAATTGAGCTGATATGAAAGTCATGGGAAATATCACTACTCTTCCAGAACAGAGCGACACCCTGCCCAGTCAGATACTCTATCTCCAATAAGTACTTTGCAAATTCTGCTATGGATTAAGAAAGAAATGAATTAACACACCTAGACTTCAAAGACATTTCTTTCCCATGCCAGACAATGATTATGTTCTGGAAAAAAGTGAAACTTCATAGATTTAGCCATTTTTGTCCTTTGGAAAAGTCTGATGTTATGCTTAAGCAGATCAGTGCACATCCATTTGGAATTCCTTTTATTCTTGCATACTGTATCTATCTCGGGGAGTAATTATAACAGCAAGCTCCACAGGTCACTTCTATTACATGTAAAAAAACCTATTTACTTTGATATAATGACATAACATTTAGATATTAAAAGGATAGTAATTATTTACAAATACAGCTCAATTTAAGTCACGAAGGACACAAAATAAATAAAAAATTTACAAAAAAGAAAAAACCCACACCAGAACATCATTAGAAAACAAGACTGACTGAAGAAAATGTATTTTCAAAGGCTGCAGATAGCTTCCACTATCACATACATGCAGGGTGTGCCTTTGATGTAACATCCTATTAGAATTACATTTAAGCTTACAATGGAATATTTTAGGAAAATTATAGTCATAGATCTAATATATCAAAGAGTTACCTCTGAATATTTTTAAGCATTCTATGCTCCGATTTCATCCATACAGCAAATGCTTTTAAACATTTTTGCTATCGCACCTCAAATAAACTAGAAAAATAAGCCCACTTTGGTATCTCAAGCTGAGCTGAGACACCAGAAAAGGAAGGACTAAGTTGTAACAGAAATTACAAATATAGACATAGCCTAATTTTTAATGAGTAATTATGAAAATTAGCGACATCTCATGTCTGTATTGCTCAAATTAGAAAACTTCATTAATAGTTCAGCCAAAAAGAATTGTATCCTTGAACCAAACAGTCAAACTAGTTTTTAAGCTAAATTTGTCAGTAACATTAGGTGTTATAATCATACTGTATTTTATATCAAGCCAGGGTTGGGTTTTTTTGGTACGTCTACATAGATACACAGTTTAGTAAACCTTTTGTACAGTATATAATCACTTAAAATACACAGAAGCTGTGAACATGAACACCTGGTAAGAATTCTGTCATCCCACCCTGAACAAGCAAAAGTCTCTCTGCAATAGATAAACTTATAGATAAACACACCTTCCCCCAGATGCTTGCAAGAACAGAGAGGTCTTACTCTTCCCTGAAGATCAATAAATCAAAGTTCTGTAAGCTAATCTTGGATATGAAACAAAAGCACCATGTGACAGCATCAAATCAGAAGAGATCTATTGCCCTCAGCAAAAAGGAAAATGTGTTAAAGTTTCTAGAAAATCAATTTAGTCATTCAGGAGGCTAAGCATTCACAACTTCCAAAGTAAATTTAAAGGGGATCATGAGCAAACGACTCCTCAGGAAACACAGGAGTTCATATGTTTGGATCGGTTACATTTATGACAGTTATTTTTATTGAAAGAATTTAGCCTAGTATTTACTGAATTTACTGAAGTTATTCTGAGCCCTACGGCTACTCTTTCTATCATAGCTGTTACTAATTTATCCCACTTTATACTATTACATTTAAAGTTAAGCCAGTATTTCTGCTAGGTTTACTCACTTTTTCCCAGGGCATTTATTTATTTCTAGTTTACTGAAATATCTTTCTTTACCT
This sequence comes from Balaeniceps rex, assembly GCA_013401315.1. Classification (NCBI taxonomy): domain Eukaryota; kingdom Metazoa; phylum Chordata; class Aves; order Pelecaniformes; family Balaenicipitidae; genus Balaeniceps; species Balaeniceps rex. The sequence goes on along the minus strand of VYZW01057019.1, from coordinate 22,339 downwards.
GCACTTTTCCCCTCAGTGCAGCTGCAGAATTTCTGACTGCAAATTCAAATATTTATACTGCCCCCTCCCGGAACTCAAGCTAGAAAGCACGTAACATCCAAACCTGGCAACATCTGTAGCACAACATCATAGTTCTCACTAATATGTCACCACAAAAGTGGGGAGGGATGCATTTTCACTTCAGTTTCCAACATGAGTTACAATTTGTATCTCAGGTAGGTATTTAATTCCAATGCTGTTAAAGAAAAAGCAGAGAATATGGAAGCTTTATTATGCTTCTTGTTGCATCTTCCTGTTACTACTACAGAATTATTATCAGTGTATGTTGTATGGTATAGCATCACATAAAGCTCTTCACCATTTCATCCCACATCTGCCTTAGCAGAGGAAGAAGCAATACAGAAGCATTTATAGGATATTCCTGTTTCACTTCTCCATATGCATTCAACTTCTACAGAAGATTCTAATAATAAATCAAAATATCAAGAACATCTAAATATTTAAGACTTTTTTTTCCTCTTTTCTAGCAAAAAGAGAAAAGGAAAACTAGATCAAGCCAAAAAACAAAGTGAATGTAAAGTCTGACTGAATTTATCGAATCTATCACTACCACAGTCACTATGCAACTCAATTTCTACACGAGTCCTGAAGAATGCAATTTTCCCCAGGGGCATGATGAACATAGGTTACAAAGCCTTCCTAAAAGGCAAAGAATTTGTGGACTTGTACTCTAGCAATTATACTTGAACTATTTGTCTCCCTTCCTAAACCCTCACAGTCTAACACGGGCAAGGGATTATTTCAATATACCAGCTGCTGGCCTATTTGAGTTGATCTGGTTTTTGGAGAACATTAGCAAAGTTCAATACTCTTCTCTAGCAAGGTTCCCAAAAATCAGCTGTAGGCAATTTCCTACTCCATCCTCTCCCTGCAAACGCCTCATTTTTTCAGTATGAAAAACTGAAATTTTCAAGAACCAATCTCCTTCCTCCCAAGCAACTTGAGCACAGCAGTTTTCATTTTGGTTCTGAACTAATGGATAGAAAATACTTTTTAAAAAAAAAAAAGTGTATTTTCAGAGCTCCAGTCTGCATACTGTCACAAGTTTACCAGGTTTTATCATGGACATTAATAAGCAACAATGAAATATCAAAATATTAGTGCTAACTACCTTTGACATTCTGCAGGTCAGTTCATTTTGCAGATGAATGTACTAACATTAAATGCCTTGGTATTAAAATAATTAAACAATGCAAAAATAGTCAACTTACCATTTGAGGTACCCCAAAAACAACAACATTCATATAATGGGAAAAAGAAACCTAAAAATAAAATTTGAGAACAAGTCTTAATGAAATGGCATTTACATTTGGAGAAGTTCTCACCATTCTTTTCCCCTAATCCCTCTAGCTGCACTCCTTTCAACAGGGATTTAGACCAAAAGTAAGAAAGCAGATCCTGTATCAACTTTTCATCACAAAAATTTTCACATAAAGACAACTTTATATTGCTGAACAGCAAAAAACTTCTACTGCCTGGCCAAGATTATGGCACCAATTCTAGTAGCACAAGAAGTATTAATTTAGAAAACACCTACATGATTTTACTGATGGCTAAGTTTTTCCACAACTCCTGTATATGTTAAAATGACGTATGTTTTAAGTTTGCCCCCCACTTCTGATAAATGTTAACTAGCTATAAAAACTTGCCAGGCATTCCAATGGCTGGGTTCTTCCAGTCAATCCCATGAAGTTTTCCTATGCTCCTCTCTGAACAAAGGTAAAACCAGTACGTTCACACTTTTCCCAAAAATTCCTGGTATCCACTTTACCCATTACAAAATGCCATTCTTAAAACAAAAGGAAAAAAAACCAACTAACCAAAAAAAAAAAAAAAAAAAAAAAAAAAAAAATCACCCAACAAACAAAAAAACACCACAACTTTGACAGGAATAGCACAGGAGAGGCCCACATAAATATGACCCAAAAAAAAGCACGTCTCGTTAAAGGGCAATTGTGACTCAAATGATTGAAAATTGTGAAAAAAATCTCATCACATGTATGTAAGTTACTTTAAAGCAACACTCAAAACCAGGCAACACATTGCACAGCTAGAAAAGAACACGTCTAATGAAATGTCAGACAAGACTGTGATCTTGCACATTAGGTAAGAGTCTTGTTACTGACTCCATAGAATTGGCTCTCAGTGAAGCCTGACATTACAGCACCCCACATCATTCATCAGACACAAGCATGACGTAGTATGCACGAGGAGCCCGTACTTGAAAAGGACAGCACTTCACCGAAACACAAAACCAGCAGAGCAGTGCACTGTGCTGTTGAGTCTAGTTTCTATGGGCTCAAGTACTTTTCTCAAAGCCCAACACAGCACCTTGCGGTTAGTCAGCATGCTGGTTCTTTCAAGAAAGTATTTCCAAACTATAGAAATCTCTCAAACATCCCAGATTCATTCTTACATACTTCACCACCTACCTTCCATAAGTCTGAAATATAAAATTTGGTGTTCTGATGTACCCCATCTCTCCAGGCACGGTATCTGGAGTACCAGACTAGCCAGGGATTTAATTCATAACCAACAGCTTTGAATCCCCTTTTTGCAGCTGCTATCACCTACAAGGAAGAAAATAAATCTTCACTTAGAAACAGAGAAAGTGTATTCATCTAAACAGGAGCACACAGTTTTATTTACAATATAAATCAAGTAAATGCATTTTTGTAAATCACTCAGGTTTTAATCCCCAACAGATTAGTAACACAGTGAACACAAACTTAAAACTACATTTCACTATTATGAGTAGTCCCATTGAAATTAATAGATATATTCAGATGAACAAAATGAACCACTTAAACATTCACAGGGTGTCCTGGTTCTGGCTGGGATAGTTAATTTTTCTTCCTAGTAGCTGGCAAAGTGCTGTGTTTTGGATTTAGTAGGAGAAGAATGCTGATAACACACTGATGGTTTAGTTGTTGCTAAGTAGTGCTTAGACTAGTCAAGGACTTTTTAGCTTCCTATGCTCTGCCAGGTGCACAAGAAGCTGCGAAGGGGCACAGCCAGGACAGCTGACCCAAACTGGCTAAAGGGCTATTCCATACCATATGACGCCATGCTCAGTATATAAACTGGGGGGAGCTGGCCAGGGGGCAGCGATCGCTGCTCAGGAACTGGCTGGGTGTCAGTCGGTGGGTGGTGAGCAGTTGCATTGCTTGTTTTTCCTGGGTTTTGTTTCTCTGTCTTTTTTGTTGTTTTCCTTTTCATTACAATTTTTTATTATTATTTGTTATTTCAATCATTAAACTGTTCTTATCCCAACCCATGAGTTTTCTTACTTTTGCTCTTCAGATTCTCTCCCCCATCCCACCGGGGCAGGGGGGTAAGTGAGCAGCTGTGTGGTGCTTGGTTGCCGGCTGGGGTTAAACCATGACACAGGACAAAGCTGTAAGCTTGTAGTAGGTGTACAATTTACATAAGAGTTAAATTTAACATATTCATGACACTACCTTGGAATTAAACCGTACCAAAATTGACCATGGAGAGAACAGTGAAATACACAGGCAGAAACACTCAAAATTAGAGCACTTCTTTGAAAAGCAGTGATGGGTAGGCATTCAAGAGACCCCTGAATCAGAGCCAAAATGACCTAGCAATAGAAAGAGTATGAAAGTAATCTGTTGACATACATTTAAAAAAGGTAGGTCAAAAATTTACATGTCAGTTAAAAAAATTGGAAAAAAAAACCCTACACATAAATCTCACAGTATAGCTTTCATCCAATGCTAAGCTTCATGTATCATTTTAAAAGGCAAAAGGTAATTCAGATAACAAATAGATTTTCAAAGACATTCCTCTAAATGAGACCCTAAGATTTAGAATTGTTAAACTGTATTAAATTGCTAAACATGTATTGCAAGTGTGTTCAAACAAGATCAAAGCCTACGGATTTTTTAGAAAAAGAGAACAAAAATTAAGGGAAAATACAAAAAGGCACCAGTTTGTAGAATTAAGGTTTAAGTCATAATTTAAAAGGTTACTGCCAAGTTTTAATCAGGAAAAGCCTGATGAACTATGAATTACAGAACAGGCAAGGTGAAATCAGGAAGAAGTACACATTTCTTAATAGAACTTCTCAAATAGCATTACCTGAACAGTGTGTTTCACACTAGTAAAATAACACATCGTCCATCATGCACATAGCATTTGCAAATATACTAAAAGAATCTGACATTTTTACCATGCTTGGAAATAAAAATATGGTCATATTTATCCATTGATTACACCTGAATAAGTGCTAAATATTTAAAAGCATCTGAACAGAAGCTCAACTTTTTTCAGGACAGATGCATTAAGGCAACACCAAGCATTCAATTTTAGGCAGCTGGCTCTCCAAGTAGTCTTCAGTCTCCATTTAGGCACCTATATATCTATATATATAAAAATCAGAATTAAACACACAGTACCTAGTCAAAGTAGATGCCTCAGATGAGGGTCAACAGCCAGAATGCTGAGCAGACAGGGCATCAGAAACTGCAGTTCCCTCATACCTACATGCTTTTCTCTGTTTCCTGTTCAGGCACAATTCCTTCTAAGCCACCTTCACAGATCTGGATTTCCAAATCAAATTTTTTAGTGTGGACAAATGGTTGACTCATTCACATGAAATATAGACAAAGGTAGCATTCAAGAACTTGTTTCCATCAAAAACCCACTTAGTGTGCCATCCTGTTGCTAAAACTGACTTGAAGCAGATGGTTATGAAATGGTAGACAAAACATCATAACTACAAAAAAAACCACATCATTCTCCACTATACCCTCACAACCACATTTCACAAACTGAGGTTCAGACAATGTCCTGGAAGCACAGTATCACTTTGGCTTCGATAATTCTCACCATCTCTCTTAGTAATTATTCTAGTTTCACCACGTTGATTTTGAAGCAGGGCAGCCAGCACTGCACAAAGGTGTGAAGACTACAGTTCTAACAATACCAGGATTTTTATTTTTGTAATCCATCACCAATTTCTCATTCACATTTGCTCTTCTGTCACCTTTATACAATAACCATAAAGCTGCAGCTCCAAAAGCACATTGCTATTTAATCTCACAGCCTCATGTGCTGCAGCCACAAACCTATGTGGAATCACAGCTCTTTAGCAGTCACAATACCAATACTTCAATCGCATCTTTTCATGCAAATGCAGTGCAATTCCCTCCAGCCAACAGGATGAGATTATCATTTTGTACACTACCTTGTCAAGCTGCAGGTAAGACTGAAGCAAAAAGTATTGACTACTCATCTAAGGTGAATGTAAAGTTTCTCAGCTTTGAGCCTTTTCGTAAGACTCAAACAAAAACTCTGGATGCCAATGACAAGACATTCATAAATATGAGAAAACAACAGCAGCCACAGCTAGAGCATTTAGCACATTTCTGAGAGCTGACATAAAAGGAAGGTGATGTCCATAACTTACAATACGGCCATCCCCGCTACCAATGTCAACTAGGGAGCCGCTTCTGTTTTCTAACATTTTCAGCACATTCTGGATCTGAGTGGAAGTTGCAGGAACGAAGGGCAGGCACACCTTCCTCAGCGCCGGGGTCACAAAGGGAGTGACCACAGCATAGAGTGCCACCAAGGTCCCACCAACACCAGCAGTGACCAACAGCCCCCAGCTCCTCCTTCTGGAGGCACCCTTGCAATCCTCATGCGGGCCTGCTGTGTGGCTCTCATTCACTAGCACCTTGGACATCACACCTAGAGACAGACGTTGAAAAGTATTTTCTCTAATAGCTGTATTATGTGCTCACTTAAGACGAAGCAGTGTATTGTATCAAAGAGACAGGACAACAGCAAAAAACCGTATCTCTCTTTAGCCGACTCTTAGACCCTAGGGAAACGTTACTATTGCTGCTTTTGACAAGCTGAAGCGCTAGGTTAATTTTCGAGGGCAGGAAGAGTTTCCATTGAAGCCCGTAGTTCTTCCCACCCACCCGGCCGGGCAGCAGCGCGCCCCGGAACAGCTCAAGGGCGGCGCAGGCAGAGACCTCCCCGCCACGGACCGCCCGCGCCCAGGGAAACGTCCCTGAGCAGCTATCGTTTTTCCCTTCAGGAGGAACTTTTCTCCAGAGCACAACGCCCCCAGCTGCAAGGCAGGCTGCCCGCCGCCCGCCGCCCCCCACCAGTGCCCACCCAGCCACCGTACCCCCACCGCTACCGAGCTCCCGCAGAACCAACAGCCAGGCAGCCTC
>VYZW01057019.1:4001-15239 GCA_013401315.1 Balaeniceps rex | reverse complement strand
CTCCCCCGTCTGAAGCTCGGTCGTTGTTCCCGACAGGCCGTGGCTGAGCGAGTAGGCAGTCTGGTGTGAATGCGTGTGATCTAAATACTGATGGAAGAGTGGAGCAAAATTATACTGGTTTCTTCTTAAAAGGAGAAAGCGTTGCTTGCTTCTGTTGCTTCCCTGCTTTAGATCTCGGGGCTGTCATTTTAGCTACTCTGCTTTTGCGTGCTTTAGCGGTGCAAGTGCAAGCTGTGCAAGAAAAGGCACGGGAAGTGTTTCTGGCATAAAAACAATACGCATATATTGGGGTTGGGGTTTTTTTTAGTCATAACTGGCTGTTGACAGTTAAATTACAATATTTGCCTTAGCTTTTTTCACCCATATATTTCTTAGTTTAATATTATGATTCCGGGATGCATGATAATGATTTAACTTGTTTCTCCTTTGTTTAACAGTCTCACATAATGGCAGCAAAGGCTGTAGCAAGTACTCTGAGAACATCCCTTGGGCCCAATGGTAATAATAAAATAATTTTAATCGTTCTTTTTCAGTAATTGTTTTTTGGGATTTTCTAGATTTTCCTTCATGCTTTGAATGTATTTTTTTAGGCTTGGATAAAATGATGGTGGACAAAGATGGTGAGGTGACTGTGACAAATGATGGTGCTACCATCCTGAATATGATGGATGTGGATCACCAGATAGCCAAACTTATGGTGGAGCTGTCTAAATCTCAAGATGATGAGATTGGGGATGGAACTACTGGAGTCGTTGGTAAGAAAAGATTTTAAATTTAACTTAGCTTTTCCAGCTTTAAAATCAAGCTTTTTGAGCTATTTTAAGAAATTATGTGTGAAGTAACAGTAGCTTCTCTGTAGCACATTTTTAGAGTATTTACTGCTTTGGTATTCTTGTCAGTTCTTGTATTAGAAGTCTTTTAATCAGGAAGACACTTTTGTGTCTTTTCTAAATATGGTTACATTTTAAGTTAGTGTTGAGAGTCCTCTTTGTACTTTCAAAATTTTTCTGCATAATTTTCTTCCATAATCTACCTGTCCCACCTTGGTGCCCATGCTTCTTTTAGGTCTAACATAATGCAGTTTTCTTTCTAAACATAGCAAGTAGGGGGTTGTTTAGGGTTACTTTGTCATTTAAGAAACGTTGAACTGTTAAAATATTAGAGAAAAATATCAGAAGGCTTACTTTTAGATCTTTTGATAATGTATTAAAAATGATGCTTCGATCTGTGGAAGGGTAAACATTATTTTAAAATTCTGTTTTATAGTTTTGGCTGGAGCGTTATTGGAACAGGCTGAGCAATTACTAGATCGTGGTATTCACCCTATCAGAATAGCAGACGGTTACGAGCAGGCAGCCCGCATTGCTATTGAGCATCTTGACAAAATCAGTGACAGCTTTCCAGTTGATCCACAGAACATTGAACCTCTGATCCAGACAGCAAAGACAACACTAGGCTCTAAAGTGTAAGTCACAAAAACTTCAGAAGAATATTTGTTTCCCTTAAAAACACTTCCAATTGAAAGGAGAAATTGTGTTTTGATGGATTATTAAATTGTGTTATTGGAGTGGCTGCTAAAGGCTCTTTTATGTTTGATTTTGGTTAATTTCTCAATGGACTCATGTCTCAGGATAAGAAATTGTGAATCCTTTTTCTCTAAAGGGTCAATTCCATGAGGCTAATCAGCTGCAAAATAAATTTCATTCTAACCTGTTAGTTCCAGATTTCTGCATCATAGCAAATTCCGAGAGTAATGCAAACCTTTTAAAAATAATTATGTTATATTTCAAAGCTTTGTTTTGTTCCCCCCCCCAAAAAAAAAAAATTGTAGGATAGTTTTGTAAGTGCATTTTTCATTGTAGGTTCTATGTGTAGTATATAAATTCAAACATTGTAAGGGCTTCCTTTGCAGAGCTGTCTTAACAGTGGTTTCTGCAACTTGAATGTTTCTTAGTAGTTAATTCCCCTCACTTCTTTCAAATCTGTATCTTGAGACTATGTCCACAAAGACTACTTAGACAAACCATATTGTGTGTTCTGTTTTCTGCCATATTTAGCATCTCTTATTTCTGTGAACAAACAAGCAGGACCCCTCTTTTAATGGAGCAGTCAAAAGTTGTTAGCTGTAGTGATAGTTTTTTCTGTTTGAGACTGATAGAAATCACTTTTTTTCTTACAAATTGGAAATGTAATGCAACTTTATTATATTTTTTTAAATCTAGAGTTAACCGTTGTCACAGACAAATGGCAGAAATTGCTGTAAATGCTGTACTGACAGTAGCAGATATGGAACGTAAAGATGTTGATTTTGAGCTGATCAAAGTACAAGGCAAAGTGGGAGGTAGGCTGGAAGATACACAGTTGGTTAAAGGAGTGATTGTGGATAAAGATTTCAGTCATCCACAGATGCCTAAAGTAAGTGGTGTCCCTGTGTGCGTCTCTGATCTGTAATGGCTTGAATAAGATTGTCTAGCCTACTTCAAATGCTGTCCTAGCATTTCTTAAGTACTTAAACAGTGTTGTAGTTTGGCTTGGTTTTTCACCCATTTATCAACAGAGAAAGGGCAGAGGAGCACTAAGTTCCTCGTGTTGGAAGAGACCAAGTTAGAATTTACAACAATCTTGAGAATTTGAGAACTGATGGGGGGGTGGGATTACTTTACTGCTAAGTGAGGACAGGTGCAGAGTTCTGTGTTGAAGCAGAAATAATAATCTGTAGTGTGTAATATGCTTAAGATGCTTAATGCAACTCAGTATTAAGAAATGCTTCTTAAACTTTATGAGTTGCCATGTTGTCCTGTTTTGAACACCCCAGAAGCTGTCCTTTTATTATATTTGGCGTAGGTAAGGTCTCCAAGTCTTTGTGCAGCATACTTCAAGAAAGAAAGACGGAGGCAATTTAAAAGTCCTACTATTCTAAAATCTCTTTCTAGTAGGTGACACTGTTTATCCTATAAAAGGGAAGACTGGTGGAAAATATCAGTCATGTACATAAAAGGTGGCTATGAAGATGAGTATGTAGTATTCTCAATGGTCACGATGGATAGGGCTAATAATGGTTTTGTTGAAGTTTTTTTTCTGGTTTTTTAAACATTAAACTACAAAGAGATATCACTGGTAAAGATTGTTAAGGCCTTAAACAGTGTCTTGAACCTGTGGAATTTGTTCTAAGTGGGTTATAGAGACTTTTAATGGAATTATTTGGGTATAGTTAGTTTCACTTTAGAATAGGTCATATGATCTTCAAGTTTCTTACTATCCCTGTGTTTTAAAGATATGTCTGTATGTTTTGCAAATATAAGAAAGAGATGTTACTGAGGTCAAAACTCAGCTTTTTTTTTTTTTTAAATTGTACAGGAGCTTAAAGATGCTAAAATTGCAATCCTTACTTGTCCATTTGAACCACCTAAGCCTAAAACCAAGCATAAGCTTGATGTCACATCTGTGGAAGATTACAAGGCACTGCAGAAATATGAAAAGGAGAAGTTTGAAGAGATGGTGAAACAGGTAGTCTTCAAGATTATTTCTCTGTTTTCTGTGCTTTTCATAGCCTTTACACAAAATAGCATATGCATTGATTTATTTCTGGATATGACCTAATAATCCTGATAGGAGGCAGCATACAAGCAATTGTAAGGTTATGAATAAAAGTTCATATAAGAAAGAGATACCACCCTGGTTTGAAATTTACTTGGATCTCTGCCAGATGGTTCAGTTTCAGAGAACTTATGTTTTGAGAAAATTAGGAGAATTAAAACTGTGAAGAGATTGTTTTTCATTCCTGTGTTAGTTCTGATCAGAAGATTGATGATGTGTGTTGCTTTCAGATAAAAGACACTGGTGCAAACCTTGCTATTTGTCAGTGGGGTTTTGATGATGAGGCAAATCACTTGCTGCTCCAGAACGAGCTGCCTGCTGTTCGTTGGGTTGGTGGACCTGAAATAGAAGTAAGTAAAATCTTCTAAAATTGGGCTTTGTACCAGTTCTCAAACATTTGTTAAGTAATACGCTGTACCGATTGAAAGTTCGGGCTTTCTGGGTAGAACTGCGTAATCATGTGTATGGGTAGGTATTGGAGAAAAATCACTGGGCTTCGATTATAAACCATAATCCCATTTATTGCATTATTACTGAAGTGTAATATTACTTGTTAAAAGTTTTACGCAGCTAGGAATGTTTCTGCGTTAGTCTCGCTGTTGGCAGAAACAAGTCATCGCCTGAAATACTTTGAAGTGATGGGAAGATAACCTTTTGGAGTAGGCATTTGACAGATTCTCTTCCACTAGTTTTACGTTATGAAAAACATAAAAGACAAGAGTCTTATCAAAATAATTGATGGTTGTTTAACTTCAGTTAATCGCCATTGCAACTGGAGGACGCATTGTTCCTCGCTTCTGTGAACTTACGGCAGAGAAACTGGGTTTTGCGGGTACTGTGCGAGAGATCTCCTTTGGAACAACGAAGGACAGAATGCTTGTCATTGAAGAGTGTCAGAATTCCAGAGCTGTGACCATTTTCATTAGAGGAGGAAATAAAATGGTGAGATGCTTAGTTTGTTATGAATGTTTGATATGTAAGTTGCAGAATGTGTAGTTTCTTTCAAAAGCATACTAACTCTTCTTGGTTTTGTCTAAATTTTCCTTGCAATGTGGACAAATAGAAGCAGGGGAGAGCTGTAGGCAGTCATGATTATGTGTTAGAAGTCACTTGTTAGATTCACATCCTATGTTTTTGAATGAAAACTTTGTTTTCTCACTGTTAGACCGTATAGTTCATAAATATAGAAATAATTTTACCTGTGGATGCTCTAATTTGTTTTTTCTCATGGAAGGGTCACTTTTATGAATAGAAACATACTAGCATTTTTGAAAGATTGCGTTTTATTATAGACCTAGGTGTGTCACTTCTGATTCAGTCCAGTTAAAATAATAAAAAATTAAAAAAAAAAAAACCTGCACACACAGAGACTATTCTAAATGCTTATGTACTGGTTCTTGGTTGTAGTGTTAGTGTTAAATTATATTTAGTATAGGTCAAGTCCTACTTTGAGTGAAAAACCTTAGGAAGAAAAGAACATAACCCCTAGTCTGAAGAGTTCTTTAAGAAAGCAAAAATACTGCTTTAAAGGTTAGTATAACTTGTTAAATCCTTCTACATATGTTGGAGTTGGGAGTTGACACAAATTGCAGTCTGAAAATAATGTTGGCGTTTAAATTTAAATGTTTTGTGACTTGGAAATATGCAAGACTGAAAATCTTATGTAAGTGTTTGTCATTTCAATTTATAGATTTAACAAATAACATTGAAAAGGTGTGTATTTTTTTATTCCTTCTCTGCAACTGGATGTCTTAACTTTTTGAAATAGTATAACGTAGCAGCAGTAGAGCTGCGTTAGAGCCATGAAAAGGTCCTACAGTTTATTTGCAGTTTCTATTTCTGTATTAGGAAATGTATCTTCATAGCCTTCAGTCGTGTATATTATAAAATATATGCTATTTTATAATTCCAGATTATTGAAGAAGCAAAGCGATCTCTTCATGATGCATTGTGTGTAATCCGGAATCTTGTTCGTGATAATCGTATTGTATACGGTGGTGGTGCAGCTGAAATTTCTTGTGCCTTGGCAGTCAGTGAAGCAGCAGATAAGGTAAGAAAGGAGCAGTTAAAACTTCCTTTAATTTATGAAGGGAAAATAAGGATTAAGTCTGTTTTGAGAGATTGCAAAAGAACTTCAAAGAGCTTCTAAAAGGTGCATATTATGGAACTTCCTGACATTTGCTGATAACCAACGTTAGAAGTTTTCCTTCCCCTCTCTGTAAAAAGTCATTACCAGTATCTTTTTTTCCTTTTATGGTAAGAGCAGTTTAAAATTGTTTTAATTTGCAAGTAGTTATCATCCAAAGATACTTGTTCAGTTATTGAGATGCATATTCCCAAGAAAATCTGCATATCCTGTATATATTTTATAGGTAGTGTGAAAATCTGCTTTTGCTAACATTGGCGTTAATAGCTGTATGAATTTAAATTTCTTTTCCCCTAGTGCCCATCTTTGGAACAGTATGCTATGAGAGCTTTTGCAGATGCCCTGGAGGTAATTCCCATGGCACTTTCGGAGAACAGTGGTATGAATCCAATACAGACTATGACGGAAGTGCGGGCTAGGCAAGTGAAAGAAAATAATCCTGCCCTCGGCATTGATTGTTTGCAGAAAGGAACAAATGGTAAGAACTGCAGTGTGGAGAAGGAGGAGCATAACAGGGTTTTCTTTCTCAGAAGATCAAAATGCTTATTGTTTTGCCTCTCAGGTCTCAGTTAGGAACTCTTGCCCCTTTTCATAATAAATGGGAATGCAGGTGGAGAGGTACATGCATGTCTACCAGGTAGAAAATGTGTAATTGCTTGAAAACCTTTACTTGGTGGCAAGATCAGTTGAAGATGTTGGCTGACCTTGTGGTACAGGAATAAAAGCTACTCGCTATGAGGCAAGAGCAGGCTGTGTTTTAAAAACTGCAGTTTTAGTAATCCAGTTCACACTGCAGCCCTACAAACAGTTGTTTTGAGAAACAGCTTGTGAAGAAGTAAACAAAAGGTTGGAAATGTCTTTAGGTAGTGGTGTTCACACCAGTACGTATGCATATATAGACCTGTAACAAGCATGTGAAGAGTAAGAAACCAGTGTATGAAAACTTACTTTCATCTGGACACACACTTTTCACATTCTTAATCCGTTGCTTTTTTCAGAAAAGAATGTAAATTTTGGGACACAGTGTAAGGCACTGTGTTTATGTAAATTCATAACCCTTCTTTGATTAGGTGTTTTCTGCTTTACGGCATTTGAACTTTCACTTTTTTAGTGGTTGCTCAGCCCTTAGGATGCTTCTAATATTTGTATATGTAAACTGTACTCTTCAAAAAATAATGCAGAAAGGTGAAAAGCTACAATTGGGGAAGACTTAGTTGGGAAAAGAGTTTCAATCTTAATGTTCCAAGATATTTGGTAAGAACCCAGACATAAAACTCTAGTTTGTATAAATTGTTTGTCAACTATGGTGGCTATCTCGGGTTACATGTTACATCTAGATTTGAGGAGGGTATCTAATTCTTCTGCTTCTTTCTGGCAGATATGAAGCAGCAGCATGTTATAGAAACCTTGATTGGTAAGAAACAGCAGATTTCTCTGGCGACTCAGGTTGTTAGAATGATTCTGAAGATCGATGATATCCGTAGGCCTGGAGAATCTGAAGAGTGAAGGTTGAAAAGCAAGAAATGTTAAGGGGGCCACAGTAGTAGCGAAGACGGTAGTATTCTGATGCTTCATCTTCAGCTATTTATTTTGGACACGTTTTGTTTCAGATACTGTAATGGCTAATCGTTGGAAATAAAACACGATTTAGTACTGGTGGTTTCAAGACTTGTTTCAGAAGTGTTGTTGCATCTTTTGTTAGACATGTGTGAATATTCATAGAAAACACTTCTTGAATCTATAGGAAAAAAACACTGATAATGCAGTAATAAAATTCCATGGGTCCTTTTTCCATTGCTCCTGCAGCTAACTCCATTAGCTGCTTGTGAGCAAAGCCCACAGGTTCTTGTTTTAAGAGGTCTGTCACTCTTCAGTGAAGCAAGCAGAAAATTATTGTAGCCTCCAGTAATTCTCGTATGTTAAATATATCAAGTATGAAGTTTCAGTCTGAAGATTTAAAGGACTTGTATTTCATGCTTCCAGTTGCTTCCATTTTTCCTCTTGTGCTACCCTTCAAGTGTGTTGCTGAGTGATGTGCAAGGAGTTTTTTCCAGGGGTATACACGTTCAGCCAAGACTTTTATCTATACTACCACCATTGAGTGCACTTACTTCATAAGTCCCGAGTATGATCTTAGAATGGTAGAGTAAAATTTACTAGTAAGATGCCTTGCTTGTGAAATTACTGGCAAGAAACAAGAGGTAGACCAGAACTAATGTGCAATTTTTTTCAAACGATAAGGAAGTATTGAGAATACCAACTCAGCATGAGTTGTATTACATCTCACGTGCACCATTTTGAAGTTTCAAAGCATAGTAGTACAGAGGAAACTTTCTTTTTTACTGACCACTGTTAGCTAGCAGGTGGTGTTCTAATCGTTATTTGCTGTGATTATACATCACTTGAATCAAAAAAAATCCTTCAGTGAGTGTTGATAGAGGAAGAAGGGTAGAAATAACAAATTTGACTTATGGTGGGAGAGTTCCACGACTGGTTGTAAGAAAAGTATATTTCCAGAACTGTTTGAGGAAGAATCCTGCAAAGTTTTTTTTTTCAGTGTTAGAAAATGAGTACTGGGTGTTTCATTGTTATTCTGTTATTCTTTTGCCTTTTCCCAAATTAGCTTCATTTGCATGCAGTTCAGTGGATAATAACCGTTAATCAGTTTTACTGCTGCTGAAGTCTGGCATTCTGAATCGATTCACGGTTGTAGTTGTGAGTCTCAAATCCCATAAATACATAGGCTCACGTAGAGCCATCTTTTACTTTGTTCGGTAACACAAAAAGAAAAGAGGTGTAGCTAGAACTTAAAAGGGAATAATTTAATTGTACTCATGTGCCCCTTCCACCTCATAGTGAAGTTGTGATAGAAAGGAAGTGAGAAAACAGTTACTCACATTTTATTAGTTTTTTCCCTTCAACTCCTGTCCCCTGTTGTGGGCTAACCCCAGCTGGCAGCTAAGCCCCACACAGCCGCTCACTCACTCTCCCACAGGGCAAGGGGGAGAGAATCAGAAGGGTAAAAGTGAGAAAACTCGTGGGTCGAGATAAAGACAGTTTAATAGGTAAAGCAAAAGCCACATGCACAAGCAAAGCAAAACAAGTTCATCCGCTACTTCCCAGGCAGGTGTTCAGCCACCTCCAGGAAAGCAG
Organism: Balaeniceps rex; assembly: GCA_013401315.1. Taxonomy (NCBI): domain Eukaryota; kingdom Metazoa; phylum Chordata; class Aves; order Pelecaniformes; family Balaenicipitidae; genus Balaeniceps; species Balaeniceps rex. The sequence continues at coordinate 6,343 of VYZW01057019.1, read as the reverse complement.
GGCTCCATCATACGTAACGGTTACCTGGGAAGACAAATGCCATCATTCTGAATGTTTCCCCCTCTTTTCCCCCAGCCTTTTATTGCTGAGCACGGTGTTATGCGGCATGGGCTATGGCATTGAGGTCATCTGCATGGTTGTGCCCCCCCCCCAACCTCCTCCACACCCCCAGCAACTTTGGGGGGAGGTGGGGACAGAGCGAGAAGCAGGGGCAGCCTTCATGCTGTGCAAGCAGCATTCAGCAATAGCTAAAACATTAGTTTGTTTTCAGCACTGTTTTGGTCACAAACCTCAAGCACAGCACCCTACCAGCTGCTATGCTTAAAAATTAACTCCACGCCAGCCAGAGCCAGTCCACCTGTCCTGTCTACATCGGTGTCTCCCGTTACCAAATTTGTTTCAAAGCTTCACCTATCAACTCTCCTTCAGTTACATTTTCTTTTGGCATGGCTTAGAAATTGTGACTCCTTGAAAACATGAGATGCCAGGAAGAAACAGGCAGTACTGCACACCACTTCCACTGCTCTGCTTCTGGGTGTCCTGAGCAGGAGATGTGGAGGGGACAGAGGAGGGAGGGCTCTGTGCAGGCAGCACTGCAACTGGAGGGAAGAAAAGCTGTGATTGTGCCCTGCAGATGGTACATGGGGTTGGTTCACAGCAGCTTGGAGCTTAGAGTCAGTAACGCTGGACAGATCTTCAGCATGACGTGCTGGTGGTGTCTAAGCATGTGTGAGCTGAGACCTGGTGTGTTGGTTTGGGTTTTTTTTTCTTCCAAGGGCAGGTTTTGACTGTAAACTGCTGCCTAATTCGGAAACCTCTAGGAACGTGGGACAATTTATTTTAAAAATTGTGAAATCGTGAGTTTGCTGATCTGACGTGGAAATAAAGGCTTTGTGCTCTGTATATAAATATTTTTTGATGTTGAACCAGATTTTAGTATGGAAAGTCTGAAGCTTGGTGATGGAACTTCGATAAAATGGAAGTCTTTCTTTTAGAGGCTTGTACTTCTGCTCTTCAACATACATGTAGCGTTAACATTGTCAATAATTGTTGCATAGAGGCAATTGAAGGGCAAATGACTTTCATCACAGCATGCAACATGCAACTGCAAGTATTAAACCAAATTAACGAAACCAGTGCGGCTCAAACTGGTACACTTTCACAGCAGGAGTAATTGAATTTGTGCTTTGACAGAACAGTGGGAATACCAGTACTGTGATTTTGTGCTGCCGTCTGCCTCTGGTTGAACAAAACAGAGCAAATGTGTCTGCATGATGATAAGGTTGTGGCAGACAAACACTGATATTCAAATTAATGATGGTGTGTTTGTAACCATCGGGAAATAAAGGCCTCGCCTAGTCGTGTATTTGGGGCTGAGGGCCACAGGCCCCACGGTCCCTCCAAGTACCACTCCGTTACTCGAGGGAAGATGCGAGGTTCACCACTGGAGGGCAACATATGCGTGTCACTGCCCTAGCGGGCTGCGTCCACATTTTTTGCAAGCGAGCTGAAGCAGCCCAGCAGGTCTTTCCCAGCATCACTGGCATGGCACACGTATGTCATCAGCAAGACCTGAGTCTTTCCGAATGCCCCTCAAGGGCTCAGTTACTTGAGCTAGTTTCATGACTGGTCCCATGTGCCTTCTTAAATCCAAGTTTTCACATCTTCCTAGGACCCTTACTCTGGCCCTGCCTTTCTGTCCCGCTGGTTCTAGTTCCCCTCTTAGCAGCCAGCTTTTTCCAGCCTCGTTGCTCAGTCTCTCCTGCTGCGTTCCCGGGCCTGGGCTCCTTTTCTTCTCCGATCTCTCACATCTCCAAGCTGACACAATGCTTGTCTTTGCAGGCGCACAAGGAAAGGCTGCCAGGAGCATACCACGCAGGTTCCTCTCCGTCCCTCCCGGTCACACCCGTCCGGCAGCAGCTGTGGGGTGCCGTGCACCCAGGGCTGGGCTTCTGACTTCGGGTGTGCCGCAGTGATTCAGAGAAATCAGGTCCGAGTGGATTTTTTCCAGGAATAGGGTTAAGCAGAGCTATGAAACAACATTCTTGTTTCTCTACAAACTGACTGAGGTACTTAATGCCTTCTTTGCCTCAGTCTTTAACAGTCAGACCAGTTATCCCCAGGGTATTCAGCCCCCTGAGCTGGAAAACAGGGATGGGGAGCAGAATAAACCCCCCATAATCCAGGAGGAAGCAGTTAACGACCTGCTACGCCACCTGGACATTCACAAGTCTATGGGGCTGGATGGGATCCACCCGAGAGTACTGAGGGAGCTGGCAGAGGAGCTTGCCAAGCCACTCTCCATCATTTATCAGCAGTCCTGGTTAACAGGGGAGGTCCCA
>VYZW01057016.1:18585-30527 GCA_013401315.1 Balaeniceps rex | reverse complement strand
ACTTTGTGAGTCAAGGTGAGGTCACTGTTCCCAGCATTGGTGACCAGGAGGAGCTCCTGGGAACATGTTTTGGGAAGGATATGGAGGCATCTGGGTTGCTCTCATGAGTTTTTTGCTTCTCTATGTTCTCCATAGCTTGCTCTCTGGATGCCTAATGCCTGGTTTAGGTCTTGCCTAAAAGGCAAATTCAAAAAAATTTGAGCTTTAGCTATGACTGTGGTTGAGAGTTGCCTTGGAGTTGCATTGTCAAGCAGAGAGCAGTGTGGGGGAAGCCGACTATCACCTGCTTCATCAGGATTGGCATGCAAACCATGGCTATGCCCAGGCCTGAGGTCGGTGGTCTCCAAAAACTTTGGCTCTATTCATCTACAAAGCTTTCAAAGGGGAGCCTGCCATTGGACCTCTTGAGGTTTCCTGGGAAGTGTTGAGGGTTGACAGTGGTCCCTCAGTCAGTGCACATAGAAACCATTGTCATAGTATGGGCTTTGCTTCCAAAGAGCAAAGTGATCTTCCAATGAGCTTTGCTCAATCTGCTTGAAACTTCCAGCTGACAGCTCCATGTCTGTATGGCTAAGACAGAATTATCAAAATGAGTCTTTAATTATCTGTCTCCAAGATGCAAACTCACCAACACACCAGTAATTTTAAGCTTGTCCTGCTGTCAGCAGTGAGGATTAGAAAGCCGAAACCCCAGGTGTGTCTGTCATTGCTATCTGAAAGAGTGATGAGAGTGAGCTTTTTTTGGAGCTGATCAGTTTTTAGCCACGTAGAGTGTAATAAATCCATCTAACACCTAGCAGTGATGCCAGCCTAGCTCTTCCTTTCCGTGACATGTTAGAAGACTTCCTATGGTTCCCTAGTAGACTTCAGATTTCTTTCACTCTATTTTATTCTCTGCACTCATGCTCCATGACAAAGACCAGCCTGACTCTGTTTTCTGATACTGTCTTTGCCATCAGTTTATCTTCTTTTCACTCCTCCTTCTGAATATCTGACCCTTCTCTGTCTACACTAAGATGCTTCAGTTCCTTAAAGTCTCCATTATTGCAGAGCGGTAAATACAGTTTTTTTCCATTAATAGCAAAAGGCTTGAGGGTTTGTATTGACCTGACAGTGCATGGTCTTAGGGCTTGTCTGGGCCAGAAGTGGTTTTAGGTTGTTTTAATAACTGTATAGTAGTCAAAAAACTATTACCTAACCTGTTTTAGGTTAAGCTTTTTGAGAATACCATATATGGTAAAGGTCTGACAAGCCTTGGGGGTCACTGCATAATAAAGAATTACCTTTTATGATAACTGAGGCAGGGGAAGCTCTTCTACACCTTTTAAGCTTCAGTTGGGAACCAGTGAAAGGGAAGCAGGCTGTGATAAGGATATAGATAAAAATAAACCCAAGCATACCCAAGACCAAGTAGGAAGAAATCCCTGCTATACCATACTCCTCCTGGGAAAGACTTGAGGATGCTGATAACTCATAGTAGGCTCCCTCCTTGCCACACTACCATTCTGAAGAAAGAATGAAGAGTCAACCTTAGGACAGAAAGTAACATTGGGAGGGTAAGTATAATACCACACAAAAGAGGCTGTTACAAGAAAGTATTTTGTATAAAAATTTTAACTGTTTTATTAATGAGGCTTTTCTATATCAATGAGATGATTTTTATTATTAGACTTAGAATGGGAACTTAAATCCACATATATCGTATGTACCAAACTGCCCTTTGCAAGGAAATATCTCCTTCCCTGTTCCTACTAATCAGGATGTGTGAATTTCCACATAGAATACATTTTAGAGACACTTTAAAATCACACTCAAAAGACAATGCACAAGTTACTGTGAAATCTTTAGACACTTGCCTTATTTAGGTGAGCTGTGCTTCATGCCCTTGGTTTTGTGGATCCCCTCTCCAAGGGTATGGGGGAACCTTCCCTATTAGAAAGGAGTGCAGGACAGAATGGTCTGGGCCTCTGTCAAATGCAGGTTTCCTTTTTTGCAACACTTTCTAAGATAACCTTGTATAGAAGGAAAAGGGCAAACTGCACTTCTGCAAGAAAATACACTATTTATTGGAAATATGTAGAATGGCTTAGCAGATCATTTCCCACCTCAGGAACTAGACATACAGACTTGAATCCTGCAGGTGGGATGTATACATGGAGGTTCTACCTCAGCAGCACATTTCCAGCCTATAAATAGAGGCCAGGAAAAATCTGGTGTGCCCCTTTTAGTTGCATTCTTAAACAGGTCTTAAACATTTTTTACTGAACCATCATCAGTAATATTTTTGCATGTGGCCAGTGGAAAAATCTAATCCATTCTGAGGTATGAAGGACATCTTCCCACACAGCTGTTGAGTGAGAGTGAGCAGAAACTGTACTACCAGGAGGCACGTGCTTGGCTCTCTTCTCAGTATTTGTGAAGAGTCTTTTGGAGAGACAGATTGCTAACAACCTGCTTAGACAGGTCACACTTGCCTTAGCTATCCTGTTACCTTAGAAACCTGGGCTGGAGGTAGACGATCTTCTGTGTCTTAAACTGTGATGCCAAGCTACTGTGTCTTGTGTCTGCACAATCAATATTCTCATTCCAGTGAGATTCTCTTTGGCTTACCTCATTCTCCCAGGATGAAATGGTACAAACAAGTCAAGAGCCATCAGAGAGGGCAGCTCCAAGCTGGAAGTCCAAGCCAATGCCGTGGAGAGTCGGTAGGAAGGTAAGCACTCCACCAGCTTTGTGGAGGCCGAGCCCATGGGGTGAGTGCTGGTAGGGATTGCAAGACAACTGCCTGCCTGCTCACCCCCAGGTGGAGAGGCCCTGAGGAGACTGTGAGTGCCATGAGGCAACAGCCCACTGCACCACACTGACACCTGCACCAGGTAGTGGCGACACTTGAAGGAAGCGCAGCCAGCTGCAGTGAGACCCCATGGTGGGTACTTGTGTAGGGCCCAGAGACACCACTTAGGATGGCGAATGTGCCTATCGCCTCACTCTTTTGGCTGTTGCTATGAAGGCACAGGCCCCATCAGCTTTCTTCTCGTCTTGGGGCTCCAGCAGGCTCCTGTCAGCCACAGGGAGCTCAGCCAGGCAGCAGCTGACTGGCCCCACTGCTCAAGACACCCGTTGCCAGGGGGTGGCAGCATGGAGCCGCCAAGGTGGCCACCTCCTCTTGGTGGCTGGTCCACTACAGACCAGCAGCTGCCTCACTTAAAAATGAGTGCTTTTAAAGGTGCTGAAACTTCCTGGCCCACATGTTATGATGGAATCATACCAGAAAGGTTAAAATCCAACCAGGTGAGCCAGCCAGTCTCATGTGTTCACCACTGGAACAGAACAGGACAGGTGGAATGGGCCAAAGAAGGCCTGGAAATGTTAGGGTCATCAGTGTTGAAAGAAAAGACCCTGAGCTGACAGAAGCAGGCACTGATCAGTGTGCCTCATTTGCACAGGCACTCTGCTGAGAAAGGACATCACATAGGTGCTTGGAAGCATGTGACTATCAAAAGGCTAACACAAGATATCAATGGCCCTGGCAACTCCACCACACACTGAGTAGAGCAGCCCAAGGAGAGCGACTGCAGCACCTCTTTTGACAGCTGTGATCTGGCTGCGCCTTCGTAGTGCAGGTACCAGGAGAGGCCCAGGGCTCTGGATCACCCTCACTCATCTTAGGATGACCATGAGATCCATCCTCCACAGATGAGGACCTCATAGACTCTTAGGCCAGCAAGGGTGACAGAGAAAGTCCAGAGAAAGTAGACAAGTCATTCCCATGGTCTACCTTTATGCTGGCTCAAAACGCAGAAGTAATCACAATATTCTACCCCGTGAAGTGGATGTGAAAATGTCACTGTGAACCCAAGCAAAGTCTATCTAGACCTTCACCATTCAAACACAAAAGCAGAGCAGGGCTACAGTAGGAAGAAGAAATCCTGCCCCTCATCTCCCTCGTCTGCCTCTCCTGTCCTGAAGTTTCCTCTCGCAGAGGAAGCCTGGGGCTGGAGTGAGAGCAATCACACATCAGCTTCTCCTTTCCCTCTGGGACGTGTCAGCAGGACCAGCTCCCTGGGAGACAGTTGTGCTGTGAGAGGCAGGGTCAGTCACTAACACACACTTGAAACACATGCTGTTTCTCCCTTAGCGAGTAGAGGGGCATGACAGGAGGAGATCAGTGGGGCAGAACAGCAGGTGTTGAGGACCTGGCACCTAGACTAAATGGGTTTCAAGGGGAAAGGGTGGGAGTCCTAAGAGCTGAGTGCCTGTCTGAGGTGGGAGCCCTAAGAGCTGAGTGCCTGTCTGAGGTGGGAGCACATTAGATGTGCCCCTGGAGTGCACCTGTCATGCAAACCAAAGTGCGGGACGACAGGGAGATCTGCCTCAATAGCATTTTCCTGTTTGACACTAAGCATTAATGAAGACATGCTCAAAGACTCCCCATGCAATTAATGCTGATTGCACCATGGCAGCATGTGTGGACCTTAGGTGAGGCAGGGGCTGGGCAACACCCACCCCCAAAGACTCTACCCCTGTCCCAAAAGGGATGGTCCAGTCTGGGACCCTCTGTGCAGCTGAGGGTGCAGGCACAGAAGTGCCCTCCGGCTGCAGCGCTCTAAAATCCTCTCCTTCCTCTTGCTGACAGGGGTGAAGTCTTTCCTCTACTTCTGCCCTGGCATGTGGCAATGAGCTAGCCGTGACTGCAAGAGGAGAGGGCTTTGTAAGGCCAAGAACAGACACTTGCCTTATTTAGGTGAGCTGTGCTTCATGCCCTTGGTTTTGTGGATCCCCTCTCCAAGGAGGAGTCTGTGGCCAGAATGTGACATTTCCTTCATGATGCAGCTATGAGACTGCAAGCATGAGGCTGCCAGACACCTAGGTCTCTAGGGGCAGAAGGGTCTGGCATAATATATGAGCAATCAAAATCTTCCCATGGGCATTCTCAGGTAGATGTTAGGTCCTGATGAATTAGGATATATGAGCATAAAGAGCCACAGTCGGCTCCATCTGGCTCATGACATAAATATAAAAATAGAGTGAGAAATGAGTGGGGGCAGAAATAACCATAACAGTTGTGTGGAATTGGACATGCACGTATGAGGTCTGAGATAAGGAGAGACTTGATAATGGCTCAAATACCTGGAATATGGGCTGGAAAGGTGGGGTTATATGTGAAAGGAAAGGATATGAAAAAGGGATGAGGACATTTGGGAATAAGAATCAAATTGATGTTAGCTTTGGGGAAGAAAAATAAGAAAAACTGGTAGATGTTGGGCTTGGAAGAGTCCTACAGGTAAGAGTGACACCAAAGAGAAAGGAATAGGAGTTAGACGTGGGAAAAAGTCACGAGAACATTTGCTGCCTTTATATTGTAAGAATTGATAGGCTTCAGGGTATCTTCAAATGTGTAAAATAGTTACTATTATTATTATAAGAGCAACTATAACCGTAGTTATTACATTATTATAACCAGATGTTTCATTTGGTTTACTAGCAAAATACAAATTGAGCAAATGGTATCACATAAGGAAGATCATATCTTTGTTTTTTTAAACAACATTTAAGGTCACTGTAAGCATCTGGGATAAAAGAAAGTGTCTATGAAGAAAAATACTGGCAGCTGAGTTTTCTTTTGTTGAAAAAACTTTCCCAGCCAACATTTTCTATGCTGGCATTTCTGAAGACATAAAAAAAAATCTGTATACAGTCAGTATAATTTGGGAGAAAACTATATACCTATGTCAGTCCAAAATTATTTTTTTAGTAACTAAACTAAAACATTTTTAGTTGGTGTTATTACAAAACTATTTGTTTTCCGTCTGCTTTCCATCTCTTCAGTGACCAGAAAAATTATCTTGGTAGAATCCAATAAGCAGACCTCATAGCATTCATACACAGAGCCATGGTATTATTTTGCAATGAAATTTTACAAAGACTTTACATGTTTGATCTGATTATTTCTTTGAATAGAAGATGACTACTCCATAATTAATATAGAAGTTTTCTTATTATTTTTTTAAAAAGTATAATATTAAACTACATTAGCGATTAACTTGCTGAACATTTGCAGTGGTGATGGTGTTTAATGGCAACAACTCAACCTGCATATGCCACCAGGCTGCATGTGTCTGGAAAGAGTCAAATAATAAATATTAAGTCTTAAATACTTGTTTAGTTCTTGTGAATCTGGAAATGTTTCTTATTTATATTGGGGAAATATCTCTCATTCATTCATATAAATGCAAGTATATTTGATTTCTCATATATTTATAGTTTAATGTCATACCTTGAAGATTAGAATCAGCTTGTATAAACACCGCGTGTAGTCAGACTGCCTACTAGCTGGTAATTAATACAAAGGTCACTGACCTTGAAAAAAGCATCGGTCCATAATTACCATAAAGGAACATCTCTGAGAGAAAGTTTAAAATAGATGCAGCTGGTGTACTCCAGTGGAGCTGCATGGATTGCAAAGACTCTTAGAGCTATAATAATCTGGATATCAGTGATGTGCCTTCTAAGTAAATAAGCACTCTTTCATTGACAGAATAACATTAACTGAAAATATTCCTGTTCTGCAGAAAGAATCTTCTACTCAGTGAATTCTGACAAGCCAAATTTATCAGTTCAGTTCTTCATGACTTACAAGTCTATTCAAACCCCAGAAGAAACTACTAGCTGAAAAAGATCCTGTCTTTCTCATAAAAGAGAGCAAGGAAGAAGTCTGTTGAAGCGTCGTATTCTACCTACCTGGGTAGCCCTTTGGAAGACAAGACAATAGTTCTGGGAATATGTGATTCAAAATACATAAAGACCTCAGGCTGGGGGCACTAATAGGCAAAGTCCAAAGTTTCCAAATGTGCAAGGCAAACTGCGGGGCAGAGCACTAACATGCTCATTCCATCACAGCTCTTCCCGGAGGCCCCTAGAGGTCACCCTGCTCCAGGAGGACACAGGCTAGCTGGAGAAATCCCTGAGGGAGCATCAGGGAGTTGACAACATGGATACAGAAGGCAAAGGTTACGCTTGCATGATTGGTAAAGCAGTGATTGAGTGAAATGGTCTTTACATCTTAAGAAGGAAAGGATATATTCACACAAAGTTCAGGCAAAGCTTAGTTTAGTTGTACTTTCCATTTATAGTGTCTGAGAGTCACACATCAGAGTTATGATGATCTGCCTGCACCATGACACCTCTCCAATTCTGTGACAGAAGGATAGCCAGCTAAGGAACATGCCACCTAACCTCTTTTTTTGAGTCATGTCCATTCTAATATTAATATCATGCTAGCAACTCTAATTTCCCTTCCATCCACCTCCCTGCCCTTCTATGACTCTTTGCGCCACCTGTTGTCCCTCTGCTTTCTGCATTTTACTTAGAGGCTTCTAAGCCTTTTTACTTCACTCACCTGTTCTGTAAGTGGAGTGATTCAGCTGCTTACATCTGTGAAGAAAATGGCATTCTGAATGTCACCTAAGAGTTACTTAATATTTGCTGTGGAAATAGTAGGTGTGTGCATTGTTCACCTTGGCTGCACATTCAGTACTGCCCATTTTCAATCATGGGTTGCACATTTACCCACCTCTCTACTCTCAGTTGGCTGTTTCAGGACCTTTCTATGGGACTAAGTTGCTTTAGTCTATGTGTGGAACAGAGAGTTATTGCCGGAAAGAAAAGACTTCATGTGTATGAAAGTCCATTTTCCAAATTCCCTACATGGAGGCATGGAATGTTTGCTTCCCATTTTATGTAGTAAGGCTAAACTACAAATGCACAATGCATTGCAGATATTAGTTCTTGAAGGCAAGAGGATGGACATCTCTGTCGCTGCCTTGTATGAACTGTAGTACAAGCTAGTCTTCATCAATAATATTCTGAGGAGATTCACATTTAACCCCAGACATTGCCTTTTACATAGGTACAAAAATTATTGGTCCTAACTGCCTTTCTTCCTAGAGAATTACTCCACAACTCACATTAGTAATGGTAATTACTGGGTTATCTCAAGAAATCAGTTCAAAATTCCATCTCCACCACACCCCCCCTCCCAGCACATGAAGTCTTTATCAGGAACATTCAAACAGATTCTTAGGGGACATCTTAAGAAGGTAACACAGCATGTTAAGCTCCATATTTAACAGACAAGTTCCATGGGGGATATAGAAGGTATTCCCTGTAATTAATTTAATCTGATCCAATACTTATCAAATCTAATAAAGAAAGTGTGTCCTTACCATCTCCAGGTCCCATTCATGACAACATGTTAGTCGAAGTGTAGCAATGAGAAGATTTGCTCTGAAGGATTAGTGTTCTGGCAGTTCTGCTTATCATCTGCCAACATTCCTGGGAGCTCTCCTTTTACCCAGGGAACAGCAGAATGAGGCTACGCTTCCTACATCATACCATACACACTGATGGTTTACAGGTCGTATTGATCTCTCCAAGCATGCTTTTCTAATTCTGATAGCATGGTTGACAACAGCATTTGAAAGTTGCAGATCACACAAAGATTGTTTTTTTTGAAATGAGTGTACCAATCAGCTCAAGAAAATGCAGATTTTGTTCCAGATCTATTTTTATGGAAAAAATGGTAGGCTTCATTTTGTGGATGAACTACCAGGAGTAGCAAGAACAAGTACTCTACAAACACTCAGCTGACTGATCTCTGAAATGTAATTCTCTTTTTTATCCAGAAAGAATTGTGTTAAACTCAACTCATTGTCCCATGTCAGTGGTAAATGCAGACTAATTTCCTGAAAATTCTTTTCAGTGCAATTTGTCAACAGTCTTAAACACTACGTAGAGAAGTATTCTGTTCTGCCTAGAGTGATAAATGAGTCTGGTTTATATGTGGGATACTGACTGGACAGAGCCACCTTGTTAACTTTTCTGCAGTCTGCTCAAAACCTTAGCATCCCATTTTTCTTAGATGCTATAATTAGTGAGGAAGCATGAAGTAAGTGGACATAATCTCTAGTTCCAACATTCTTTACAGAGCTACTTGCAAAATCACCTCAACTGGATACACTTAAAAGTCTATCGGCTGTCTCAGATGAGAATAGCATGAACCTCTTATCAGTTACACCTGGCTTGAGAAAAATCTGTCTTCTGATCCTTCTGCAAAAATTTATGGTTTCTCTTTCTATTTACTTCTTCCTCAAATGATAGATTTATGATGATTTCTTCTGAACTGTCAGTACACAGATCTAGCAATGTCTATAGCCTGTAATATCTCCTTACTTCCTACTCTATTTACCCCTGCCACAATAAGGTGTTAACCTACTCATCCATAAAAGCTGAATGACCTAGCTCTGAGGATTTTTAATATCAGAAGCAACATTATTATTTATTTCAACCTCCCCCTTCATGTCTCAAACCTTCAAATTTTCCATTGAAATGGATGCAGTCAGATTTTTATAATATTTAAGCATTTTTATCATATAACACATTTGAAATTTACAGGTCTTGGGCACATATTGCTGTACCAGATCCATTGTGAATTTTAAGTCATTACATAATGTTTGAACATATGTAATGACTTGATTCACATGAGACTTAGGACTGCCTTCCCATAAATCGCCAATGAGATCTGTGGATCTCTCTGACCTTGCTTCTTTTTGACCATGTGGCTAATTAAGTAGCAGAAACTCACTGGTGAATGAACAAAGAGACCAACCCATTGTCTGTCTTTTTAACTACAGTGCAGCTTATTGGACTGACTATTTGGGAAGAAGAATATAGCTCCCCATCAGTAACTGAATAGTCTCTTCTTCCAAAAGGAGTGCTCCAACTTCAGTACATTCCACGGTTAATGGAATTTTTAACCTTTCTTTATAGCAATGCCTATTACACAAGTTTTTTGGGAGTATATCCTGCTTTCAGATCTGCCCTTCTCTCTATGCAAAGACTTGGGCTCCTGAACCCTTTGCTAACAAAGCATCCTGACATTTACCTGGCTTTCATGTGGATTTTAGGTCATTCTGCTGGAGAACAAGTTGGATGTTTTAGGAACTCCTCTTTACCAGTAGAATAGCTAACTTTATATGACAGTCAAAGGCATAGATTTATGCCTGTCAGCTTGCTTCAGAAACTGGTGCAGAGCCATTCTTCTTGTCCTTTGAAAAAATCTTTGGGCATAATAGCCTGTAATTCTTACTTCAGAGATTCAGATCTCCTTTGATGATCTTTAAGTGGCTTCCTCAAGTCCTCAGTTACTTCTGGTTACATCCTGTACTTTTCTGGCTTTATCTTGTCTTTTTTCAACTATAGCTTTTGCTATTCTGGCTTTATTCTAAAAATTTTGTTTGCAGTGTGAGCTGGACTGAATGCTTTCAGCTACATGGACTGCCAGTGACTGGCCAGTCTGGGTTCATATGATTTGAACTGGAAGTACTTAACAATTTCAATCTTATTTCCCTCCTGCTGTGTTAACATTGATCTGTGTCAGTATTGACTCTTTCAGAATTTTTCCATCACTCTATGAACAGTACTGTTCACATTCTGCCCTGCTGCTCCTAGAATGTATGCCAAACCTGTTTAGATAACGTCTAGAAGCAGAAGTTTACTTCCTGGATAACAAGTCTCACACGAGTAATCTTTCATCCTGAATATGCTTATCTAACATATATGTAACCACTTTTCTGTGCAGCCTCATTACTGACAGTCTCTTTCTGGTTCACAGTGACTATGTGTGAAGTTGCACTCTACTCTGCTTTTGTGCTTGAAATCGTTGTACTTCCTGCTATTTTATCGATATAAAAAATTAATATAACTTTCTCTTTCTTCCCCTTTCCACCATTCCCATCCTAAAATGCTTCCCTTTCATACCCTCTAACACCCCTGATTTTGTCACAAACAAACTGGCTCAAGTTAATTTTTAAACAAGCTAATATAGTATCAGGCAATTGTACTGCAGCTGCAAATTTGCTGGGCATCCTCAGCGTTCAGGTCTCCCTCACAATGTCTTGCTAAGAAGTCACATCTTAGCAGGAAACAGACCCAGGTCTGCTAACTGTATTCTCTTGCCTGCTGTTCTGGTCCCCAAATCTTGAAAGTTGAACACTGTTCTACATGAAGTGGCCTATATCTTAGTGTTTACGGAATTGTCATAGTATGTTATTTGATGGTCACTGAGGCTAATAAGAGACCACAGCACAGCTATTTCACTATCTCAGCATGTGCTGTAATCACTAGGCATTCCTGCACCATATATTTGATTACACGTTCTGGAAACCAAAAGAGATTTTTAGATAACACTCTGTCTAACCTAGATCCCAAAAGATTTAGGGAGCAAAAAGGCACCTGCCTCCCCAAATTGAGGCTGCTTCTGAGTGAACACAACACCTAACACTGAACATCTAAGAACTGTTCCAGCTGGCACTTTTGTAGGCAATAAGAAGTTTAACACTCTGTAGTGCTACAGACAAGTCAATCAGGATTGTTGCATTTAATAGAATTTAGGCAGTTTCCATTTTCCTCTATCTGTAATGTTGAGGCTTATAATAGCAGAGGGTGAGAATGACTGCTTATTCAGGGTTCCTATGCCACTCTTCCTCTAGGCTTGTTTTCTTATGGTAAAGCTAACCTTTTAGCTGGCCTTAGTTGGACTGGAAGAAGTGCAATAACCCTGAGTAAAGATATTTTGGCAGTGTCTTAGATAACTAGTGAATGACAAGCATGTCTGGAAAGCTCCACAGTCTGACTGTCTTGTAAGACAGGAATCTTAGCATTTCTCATCTATTTTAAACACACTAATTAGCCAGTCAGTGTTGACAGGTAGAAAGCTTGTTGGAAAGTAAATCAGTCAAAGAAGAAGGGAGAAGAACCCTTCAAAATAGATAGGATTCAGGAAATCAAATTGTCCTGCTTCTGAGTCTTATGTCTTCTTGTTGAATAGAGTCTGAGTTATTAAGCCAAATTCAGACACATTAAGAAACTATTCCCTCAGGTAT
>VYZW01057016.1:0-17746 GCA_013401315.1 Balaeniceps rex | reverse complement strand
GTATCAGTACAGATGGAGAAGACATCTAAAGAGCATCTGGCTTATAAAAGATATGTATGTAGTCAAGAAGAGCTCTTTTCTATTCAAGAGTTATTTTGAGTTACAGAAACAACTCAAGCAAAAACTTCACTAAATTTTCAAGCATTTTGTCTTCTGAATAACAGAAATTCCTAGATGCCAGTATTAAGCAATGTCTGGCTGATCATGAATGAACTCCATTTCTTTGCACGAATTAAGTACAATCGTCTGCTTTGGACAATTATTGTGACATAATTCTAAAAATATTCTATTCTATTCTATTCTGTTCTGTTCTGTTCTGTTCTATTCTATTCTATTCTATTCTATTCTATTCTATTCTATTCAAATACAAATTCTCATCCACAGTCAAATTTACAGAAAATCTATCTTGATTTTCCTAATGAGTCTGGACCTAAGGGTCAGAAGGTTTATTAAAAAAAACTCAGGGTGATCACTGTTAATTTTCAAAGGGCAATTGCAGTAACATACATTAGCGTGTTTAGGCTAGAATAACCTAAGATCAGCATCATGTACTTTCTATTCTATTCTATTCTATTCTATTCTATTCTATTCTATTCTATTGATACAACAGCAGAGAACTTGGACATTTTTTGCCTATGTCCTTTATTGCTTTGAGGAGGAAAGGCGCTATCAGAGTTGCTCATATTAATATTCCTTCTGAACTTTTAACTTTCACACCAATTCCTGATCTTTGGTTCTTTTATGTATTAATTTTGTTTGTCCAGTTTTGTGGCCTATTTTTACATTCCATGTAGAATTCTACATTCCATCCTACATTCCATGTAGAATCTCAGAATACTTGAGATTGGAAAGCACCTCTGGAAATCATATAGTCTGATCTCCTTGATCAAGTAGGGTGAACTAAAGCAGGTCACTCAAGACCTTGCCCAGTTGGGTTTGAACATTTCCAAGGACAGAGACTAAACAACCTCTCTGGGCACCCAGCTCCAATGTTTGACAACCCTTACAGCAAAAAGTATTTTCTTATGTTTAAAGGAATTTCCTGTATTTCAGGTTTTGCCCATTGCCTCTTATCTTGTCACTGGGCACCACTGAGAAAAGCTGGCACTTTGCAGGTTATTACTGAGGATACAAAAAGCCAGTTTCCTGCAGGACTTGTCCCACTCCTGTGATTCACCAATAATTTCTCAGAATTGCTATAAAGAGGTGGCATTTTAGCCCAGTGCTACCCAGCGTAGCCACAGTGCTGTGCAGTGCCATCTCAATATAAAAAGTGAGAAAGCACCAGACAACCATCAGCATTATAGAATCATAGAATAGATTGGGTTGCAAGGCACTTTTAAAGGTTATCTAGTCCAACCCCCCAGCAACGAGCAGGGACATCTTTAACTAGATCAGGTTGCTCAGAGCCCCGTCCAACCTGACTGTTAATGTTTCCAGGGATGGAGCATCTACCACCTCTCTGGGCAACCTGTTCCAGTGTTTCACCACCCTTATTGTAAAAATTTTTTTCTTTATATCTAGTCTGAATCTACCCTCTCAGTTTAAAACCATTACTCTTTGTCCTATCGTTACAGGCCATGTTGTGGTGATTATTTTGTCTAGAACCAGCTGTATAGTTCAAGGCAGAGGTTCCTAACAAGCATGCTGATGGAGAGGAAGCACTTTAGGAAGCACTTAGGCTGGCGGGATAAGCAGTTCTAGGGTGGGCTCTGCACAGCATTTGTGAAGCAAGAAATAGCGGGTTAGCAGCAGGATTGACTGTTCAGGATCTGTTTGGATACGCATACAAGTATACCGAAGTCTTCTGTCTCAACAACCCTTCTTATCTTTCTTCATGGGCAAGTCACCCTTAAGGCAAATTTTTATACCTGATGCCTTTAGCTCTGCCAGTTTATGCCTTCCGAAGGCAGCCATAGACGGGGCTGCCCCCCTTCAAATCAGATGGCCTGCATGTTATTGGTTGTCTCTGACTGTTATATATATTTTGTAATACTTTTTTATCTCTCTGCTGTTTCCTCTGAAGAATTATGTAACTCTTTGATATTCTTTCTTTCTGCTGGGTTACTACTGTGTAGACAAAGGGATGGTACAAAACTGTGTTTTGTCCCAGGGATCAGGTCTGGAATGGAGCTGGCGTGAGAACACTACAGAGATACTAGCCTGGGGATGTTTGCTATTTTGCTCTCCATACTTCGTGTGTGAAGAAAAAACTTGGGATGGGAAGAAAATTGGTTCTTTCTTTGTCCCATGTTTGGGGGAGATGTGTCTCTCTCCCTGGGCACTTCTGAGTAAATAACAGTCTGTACGTAGTTCTACCACAATGCAGACTAAACCTTCTTTGTTGGCCTGTGAAGGAGTTAATCCTTGATTTTGTATGTAGATAGACTTGTCTGACATCCCAGAAGCAATGTGTGTAGTTCCTGGTGTTTGATTATGACCACACAACTCAGGGTAAAAGGAGATATGCAGCGTTCTCCATAATGCTGGCTGTCATGACTTTGAAGAGTTTAGTATCTCTTGAGGGAAAGAAAGTACCAGCTTCTCCTGATCAGAAAACAGCATCTTTATGGACAAATACTGGAAACTCAGCAAGTATAGCTGTTCAGACCATCCATAATCTTCCTGTTATGGACAATGAGAAGGGGCTGTTCTTCCTCACCTGATGCTCTTGTAGGGATGGGTAACCAAAACTACAACTGCACTCACATTATCCTTTTCCTAAAAGATCTGAGGACTGATTGGTAATGCTGTAATGGAGGGATGGCAAAGCACTTCTGAGCATGGACCATGGTGATAAGTGATATCTTGCATTGTAAAATTCAGGAAAATTTCCCACATAGTTTTGTTAAGTTAAGGCTTGTAAGGTGTTTGGTATTAAAGACTGAAGGGACAAAGAAACTGCTGCAGCCATTTATCAGTAGTACCTGTGCTTTGCCTACCATATGATGTTGCTTCTTCCCTAAGTAACACTGATGCCACATATGAAACCTCCCTCCAGCAGTATTCAAGAGAGAACAAAAGTGTGTGTGTGGAGAGCATATCTACCACATCAATCCTGCTGCCCAGGAAGGAAACCCACATCTCAAGGCAAAATAAATGGTGGAGAAATCTCTCTCCCAGGCACTCTTTTATCTGATCAGCTGAGATAAATTTTCAGTCTCCTGTACCAAAGAACTTCTTTTCTCACCAAAGAGAGCTGGGCATGTGATGAAACAGGGCACAAGAGGATGATCATGATGGTCATGTTCAGAAAAGTTTGTGGAAAAAGTAGCCACTCTGTAGATCATGTAGAGATTTCTTCCCAGGAAGACTTCATGCTCTGCACAGCAACAGTAAGACCAACCCCAAAGGAAAATGTTAGAGCACCGTAGAGTGGTGTGTGGGTACATGCAGGTGTAAGTGAGTACGTGTGTGTGCATGTGCGCAGGGAGAATAATTTCTTAAAATGAACTTATACATTTGTCTGAAACAAATTTATAAGTCCCTCTTCTTATATTTGGCTCAGATCATATTCCCTGTGCAGCTGGTAGAGCCAAATGTTTCACTCACTCCTCAGAGAGCTCAAAGCTCTCCTTCATATCTTAAGATGTCAGTGAAACACTAGCTTCTTTCTGCTGAAACCCAACTCCAAGGAGCAATGACACTAGCATCCATAAAAATAACCGTCTGGGCTGGGGTCCTCAGAGAAGTGTTTGCTATTGGATTCTTGAGCCCAGTATAGAACAGCCATTTTCATAACAAGTCAGACCCTGCAGGGCCCCTATTTCAGCTTGCTCCATTTTAAGAAGTCATTGCACAGTTCATGTGTGGCAGAGGAAGGAACAACTTTATCTTGTGACCCTGTATGCTCCCAACTCAAAATTACTGATATTTCATGAATTTCCAGGGGATGTCCTTCCCACCTTCTGCCTAGAGTAAACGTGTGACAAGAGCCTCCGAGAAATTGTATTTTCTTTGAAAATTATTGTTGTCATTATTACTACTGACTAACGGCTACAGGTCCCACTCGGGATCAACTGAGAAGAGCAAATTTTTCTACTGTCTAGTCACTGGATTTCAATGAAGTCTTGACAGCAGGTGGATCTCTCTACTTTCTTGTTGCTGTTCTTGCAGTAACCCAGAAAGAGCTTTTAGCTTTTCTGAGCCTTCAATGCAAGGTTGTAGAACAAAGGTGGAACAGTTCTGCCATAGACCACTTGGCTTCTGGAAAAAGCAAGGTTAAGTACCTTCTTTTATGAGGAGCCTTTGTAATTTTAGCTGACCTCAGTGTCAATAAATGTTGAACTAGCAGTGCATAGACAGCAACTATGTTTATCCTTGCATTTGGATTAACAAGTGGTAAAATTTGACACCGTGCCTTCGTGCAAATTCAGATTATCATGGTTAAATATTATTCTCTTCAAATCCTTTTGATTCTAACTGTAGCAAATTTTGAAGGATTGTGAAGTATTTGTAACTTTCTTCATACTTTCTAATTTAATGCTCTTGAATACTTTTTGTGTATCATAGATCATGAAATTTGCTTCACAGTGAGGAAAATTGTGTTTAGTTTTGAACTGTTATGAGTCTGAATGGATAAAAGGATGTAAACCACCAGATCTTTAAAAAAAAGCAAAAACTGGAAAATTTGAGAGCATCATGAACTAAAGACATAGAAAAAAACCAATGCTTTTAGTAGTTGTGACTAATCCTTACATCACAATTTTCAGGTTGAGATGTACAAAGACAGCATGTTGATCACGTATAGAAAAGAGCAAGATTATAATACTACGGTTATTGCTCACTCATGAAGTTAAGTGTGTAAAACATATTTCTGTATATAGAGTTGTCGTGGTTTAGCCCCAGTCAGCAACTAAGCACCACGCAGCCGCTCGCTCACCATCCCCCCACGGTGGGATGGGGGAGAGAATCGGAAGGGCAAGAGTAAGAAAACTCGCGGGTTGAGATAAGAACAGTTTAATAATTGAAATAAAATAATAATAATAATAATAATAATAATAATAATAATAATAATTGCAATGAAAAGGAGAACGAGAGAGACAAACAAAACCCAGGGAAAAGAAAACAAGTGATGCAACCGCTCACCACCCACCGACCGACACCCAGCCAGTCCCCGAGCAGTGATCGCTGCCCCCTGGCCAACTCCCCACAGTTTATATACTGAGCATGACGTCATATGGTATGGAATAGCCCTTTGGTCAGTTTGGATCAACTATCTTGGGCTGTGCCCCCTCCCAACTTCTTGTGCACCTGGCAGAGCACGGGAAGCTGAAAAAGAAAGTCCTTGACTGGTGTAAGCACTACTTAGCAACAACTAAAACATCAGTGTGTTATCAGCATTCTTCTCCTACTAAATCCAAAACACAGCACTATGCCAGCTACTAGGAAGAAAAGTAACTCTAACCCAGCTGAAACCAGGACAAGAGTACTTAAAATATCAATTCAATAAACTGGTAAAATACATTGAGAGAACCAGACAGTTCAAGGCAGTGCCCTCACCACCTGGGCTCTGGCTGCAGCCCTGCTTCTTCCTGCCCATTCTTAACCCCATGCTCTGAGCTGCCAAGGCCCTCCTGTCCCCTCCTCAGGCAGGACTGATAGCCACTGGGCTGCTGGACACCACATGGCACCCCAGCACCCTGAGAACTCAGCTGCAAGAGCCCCTCAGAGAAATGCCTGCTGGCCCCCTGCTGTTCTCTGGGTCCTGCTGGAGGGAGATGCCCCCACCAGCACCCCTTGGTACCTTCTCCCAGAGAGGCAAGACTTCAGATGCACCCCTGTGCTCACCATTTCCCACTGGCTGGCCCTGGGTTCCTTCTGGACAGGGTTCAGAGAGTTTCCATCAGCCTCCCCATGCCCTGAGCATGAAGCTCAGCAGTGAGCTCTGGCTTTGGGCTCCAGGCTGAGGCTTAGACACCCAAAATGTAGGTGCTGCAGTGCTGGAGCCCTCTTTAGAATAAGCTCTTCATGCTCAGTTCAGTGCCTAATGTTGGGTATTATGTTGGATCACAGGCATCATTTTTCTAACCATGCCGCTGTGTTATTGACTGAGCTTTATCCACTGAGCTCTTTTAATAACCAAAATGTCAATGACCAGTAGAAGAGAGTGTTTAGATCTGGCAGGATTTAAAGCTGCTGATGTGTAACATGCAACAGATGAGCTCTGTTTGATTTAGCTGCAGCAATTTAGGAATGTAGTTCCCAGATGTCTCACAGGTCCTTGTAGCAGAGAAGAGTTGACAGCTGTGCTCCCACACCTCTCCACTGCTTATAGGATGTTGTGTCTTAATCTTAACCTCTTATGAAGATGGGTTCAAGGCTGGCACAGTAGCTAACGTCTGGGCAACATTCTACAGTTTCTCAGACAATAACCTGTGTAACAAAGCAGTAGCAAGGAAGTGGAAAGTGACCATTCAGAAGGTCTTTGAATGTTAATACAGTGCAATGTATGCTAGGTGAGGATGAATGTCAGTTGTTTCCTTATGAAAAGCCCAATGTAAATCACTTTAATCTTAATCTGCAAATTACTTATTTTTCACAACACTGAAATTCAAGACACCATAAATTGGAATCTTCTAGTAGAAAATATACATCTAAAGAGCATATTTTCTTATATTTTCTTACATTTACACATCATTTTGGAGGGATCATGTAAATGTGAGAACAAACCTGGACTTCAGATATGCAGATGGTGGAGGTGTTAAGCATTCAAAGTACCACAAGCCTGGGACTGTGTCCTGAGGTAAAGTTTGGAACAATTATTTGTTGGCATGGACAAACAGACGTGTTTATGAGTCTTGTGTGCAGATAAGAATTACTCATTCACTGAGCAGAATTGTGGATGTACGGTACTCAATGTCGGTGTGTTTACAACTGTCAGAAGGAACATCTTGCTCTGTGTTTGTGGAGTAGACCCTGTGTCAGACTTTGTGAATCTCATTGACCATCTGCTCTGCCTTCTGACATGGCACAGGTCTAAGCACACTCCTTCAGAAAGAACTGATCAGCCAGGACAGGCAGCATTTCTACAGCATCTTCCATTTTTATGAAGAATACAAAGCTTAGTGTACATGCGTGCACACGTGCAAATGGATGTATACACTCATGTACGTATTTAACTTCTTGCCTCGGAATTCTCCTGATTTACTCTATGTGAGGCTCTAGCTCAGAAACTTAGCATGGTCATGGAGTCAGTGCGGGAACCCCAGTGCCAGCACTGTCACAGGAAGGAGCCTGGACTGTAGCACGTCTTGCCTCTTCTGCTTTAGGTGTTTTGCTATTGCAGCTGGTAAGCAGTTTTAACAAAAAAATTACTTGCTCTTTATGGCAAATTTTATTTAAAACATTTAGCACATTTCTTCATAAACTTTAAACTGTGCTGTGAGAATAAGTACAAACAAATGTTTAAGCACTGGAAAATGTGTCCAAGGAGATCGTGGCAACTTCCTCTTTGGAGATTTCCAAAATTCACCTATACATGGTCCTGAGCAAACTCATCTAGCTCTGCTTTGAGAATTGTATGAGAGACTTCCAGAGAACAGGCTGACCTAAATCTTTTCAGGATGCCATGATTCAGTGATTTTTCTCCATCAAGAGCAAGGCCCCTGTGTCCTCAAACCTGCACCCTGGATTATTTTCAGTGTTTAACTCACCAAGCCTAGTGGGCCCTTTCAAATTGTCTCTGTTGGACTTGTCCAAAGCCTTCTTTTAGACACTTCTCGTGTTATTTGTAGGGGATTTATTCAGTCAGTGAGATATCAATAATTTCTAATTATATCTGGTCACATCACCTGACAGTTTTCCCTTTAGTTGACTTTTTGCCAAACAATGCTTTGCCAGAAACAAAGTTTGCCAAAAACATTATCACTGAAGAAAGCAAGGGTATCTGTACCATGTGAAGACAAGAGTATAAAATGCCTTGAGACAAGACAGCTCTGCCTTTAAAGAAAATTTCAAGGTAAGTGTGGGGCATCTTGGCTAACAAAGAGGGGATAGAGCCTTGCATTCCTGCTCCTCCTGGCCCTCATTTTCAGAAGGTGATCTGTTTCTCTGCTCATATTTTAAATATGTTTTCAAAGCATCTGTAAACATTCATTCTGCAACTTCACTCTCAATTTCTGCACAGCAATAACAAGGGAAATTCTTTTTCCATTTTACAGTACTGCCAGCCTGCAAGTCACCCGGCCTGCAAGTGACTCGTCCTATCCTGCAAGAGGTAAGACACTGTTTTATTCATTCTTTGTGTATAATAAGGGTGTATAAAGGATTTGGACTTGTCTAGCAGTTCTACTTTGAAATACATATTTACTGAAGAGAGGCAGGGAGAGAGAGGGAAATTATGCTGAGAGTTCATTTGCCACCAAAAGAGTGTGTCTAAGAAGTACAAAGTAGTGACATGTAAGAAAAATAATATGTATCTTAGAAGCAGTATGACTATACCAGTGTCATGCTGCACTTTTGCTAATAAGCTCTGCTCTTTGGTATGATGAAGTAACTTGGGTGGAGAAGAGCACACTGATGTAGCTATGCTGCTTCCAGTACTAGATCTTGCAGAGCTGATGATGGTCTTTCTGTGCACAGAACACTATGAAGTGCATAGTGCTTTGTAACATGCTGTAGACCTACCATAGGAGACCACCTAAGGTAGAACTTCTTTCCTGCTGACAAGCTGTTTGCTGTCTCTGTTATGTAAAATTCAATTATAATTCCACTGACCTGGACTTAAACCCACTTCCAGCTGATGACTCATATTTAATTGTGGACCAAAGCAGAGTGTGGGTTTTTTTATCCCTGAATCTTTGACTTGGCAGTATCCAAACTGATCAGGTTATACCAGAAGAAAATACTTGTGTATTTTATTCATTAGTGAAAAACATGTGAGTCAGTCTATCACTTTATCCCATGTTTTCTATTAAAACATGTTGTGTTGAAAAACATATGTGAGAGACTGAAAGAGTTAATGTCTCAAACATTGTGGGGAGACAAGTTAAGGTCTGCATAGAGACAAGTTAAGGTCTCCATAGTGACAAATTAGGGTCTGCAAAGCACCACAGGTGAGAAGCCCCTTGCGACCATGCCCCCCACAGTGGCACCTGTGCAGAAGATGAAGAACATTCTGGAACAAGAACCATATAGGTCCTCAAGGGGGTGAAACTAGAGGTGGGGACTAGCTTATAAAAGGCACAACTTTGATGACTCCACGCTGCTGCTGCTTCAGACCTGTCCCTCCCACACGGTGCCAGCGCTGCTGGATGTTGTCTCACAAAGGGAGTTCATTGCTCGGTGTGCAACAATCCAATTCACACACTGCGTCAAGATACTGATTTTATTTCATTTCTGCGCAGAGATGGGTGCTAGGTGGTAATTCCACAAAGCTAGCACACTGAATCATCAAGTCAGCATCTATTTATACACATTCATTACCATATTTAATTCCCTAATACATATGCAGTGCTATGATTGGTTAAAATCTCTTCACCTACTATTTAAATTAATGAGCATGCTCAGTTGTCCTTCAATTTGAGTCTGGGGTGTAATTGTTGTAGGGGGCTCATGAGTCAGTTGTCATGATCTCCCCCTGCTGGAATTACCTTTCCCCTAGTTACTGTTTTTCAGCACCTTCTTGGGTAGGATGTTCCCTTTTATCAGTTTCTCAGTACTCCTTCGAGGTCTAGATGCTCCAGGATGTCCTTGGTTAATGTTTGTTCTTCTGATTAGGGATGATTAAGTGTCCTTTACTTGTCGGTTTACAAAAACATCTTGGCCTGATATGGTGTTAGCTGAGTTTCAGAGTTAGCCTTCAACGGGAGGCCCTGCGCTCCAAGAGCAGTGCACCAACCACCGGAGGATTGCCACGTTTACCATCGACATCGCAGGATCCAAGGGTGGTGATATCTCTCTCTCTCTCCCCCCCGCCCCCTTTTCTTCTTTTTCCTTTCCTCTTATTTCAATTAGAACCCACGTTGCCTATTGTTGTGCTCTCCTGATTCAGGCTGCCTACCATTATGCTTTCCAAGTTCAGGTTGTTTTTTACCATCAATAAAGTGTTTAATCGATCATTTGATGTCGTTTCACCTTAATTTAGCCCAAGGGAATCACAGAACCACCACGATCCTCCCTGGGCAGCCCAGTTTGGATTGTGACAACATACAAGTCCTGCTGATTAGCTTTGAAACGTGATGCAGTGTCCTCTTAGTGTTGCAAATTCCCTAGTTGCTGGTAAGGGATTTGAGTCAAGTGAAGACACAGATCACAACAATATTTATTTGAACACCTTTCATTGATTAATTTGCTACAGTTATTAGACTCAAGCTGTTATTATTCATGCCAGGCAACCCTGGACACTGTACATTCATGTATTTCCTCACAGCTCATTCATGCACGCACTCACCTGTAACTTCCTACCAATGCTGTAGTCTTTATTAACCTCTTTACTAACCTGGGTGTCATCCCAGCTATACAACCCGTTGTTGATGGTGGTGTGTGCTGGTGGGTTTGGGCAGATTCAGCAGGTCTTGGTGTTGTGCATTTGGCAGTTCTTGAGGATTTATCAGGACCACTAGCCTGCAGAGATTACCAGTTTTGAGGAGACTTTCACAGCACACACTTTTGCTCTGTTCAGCCTGCTGTATTCTGGTGGCTGTTTCTCCATCCATACAGAGGGGTACCTATAGAACTCGTTCACATTCCCTCACAAGGAGGGAGCTTTTATGGCATTACCAAGGCCTTTGTGCTACTATGCCCATCCTGTACTCCACATACAAAAATAAAAATCTCTCTTCCCTTCCAAACTCAAATTTAATTGCTGAGTATGTAGGGAGTTCTCATTTAACTGCAATCAATTTAATGCTTTGCTCTTGGTTTCCCAAAATTAGTTTTTAAAGACTTAGCTGAGAATCTAAAATTGCCTTGCTTTCTGAAAATTCCAGTTATAAGGAATGTATTATCATTTGGGGATTTTAATACTGGATTTAAAATTCCACTTCAATTTTTGAAATTCATAAACCTTTATTTTCTTATAAATTATTTTCATGTACACTTACAAGGCACCAAAACACCATTAAACTGAAACTGTGATAAACATTGAAAAGTCATTTTTTCATGCAATTGTGCCACTTACAGGCTACTTCCAATGAGCACTGTCAGTCGCCAAAAGTTTGTGCTGTGGATTTAAGTTCAGGTAGTCACAATATGTTACAATTGAATGTCAAAAGGGAAAAGACGTTTAAAAAGTGCAGTATATGTGTGTCAGATCAGCAGGCTGATTCAGAATAAAAATATGTCTAATTGGTTAGATGTTTGGGAAGTTTTTTGGCTTAAACTTCTTTACATATATAAAGTTTCAGTGCCACCTTCCACTGTGTGAATATGTGGGAACCAAATACAAGATCATTTGCAGTGGAAAATTGGAAATGTAGCACTGAAAGACTGCATGCACTGAAGCTGATGCCTTTTTCGGCCGTTGGATGATCACTCCGGTCTGTGCAAGGACAGGACCCCAGATCTTGCTATGCGGGGGACTCAGAGAGGCCAGAAGTTCTGTTTCACACAGAGGCAGAGTACAGCTAAGCAGCACCTCCATGTGAAACAGTCGTTCTTGGGTGTAGTGGCTGCATGGTGCTGTTCACATTGGGAGGCACATTGGATCTCATTGCTCCACTGGGAGAACTGCCTTGAGGAGTCAGTCTTCCTGCTTCCACGAGGGAGACGGAGTGGCTGAGGAAGGCAGTGGTGGCTGCTGTGGGAAGTCATTTCTCCCCAACACCATGCTTGTGTATGTAGCAGCAGCCAGCCTGGTTTTCCTGTGTTCTGGCCAACCAAAACAGTTTGTGGAACCATGGCTTCTTTGCTGACACTCACCTGCTCCCAGTGCCCAACTCAGGGTGGTGCTTTAGGCAGGTGGACTTTGCCTCTGGCTGGTCAATACAGCTGATCATGTCCTGGGGTAGAGTTGTTCCTGCCCTAGGGAGCAGGGATGGATTAGGAAGGACAAGGAGACACTTCCTAACAACCCTTCAAGACCTAACTTTTCCAAAATATTTGTCCAAAAACCTTAAGAATAAAACTCCAGACAGAAATATCAGCAACTCTTGAAGGTATTTGCAATTATGTTAAAGACCCAGAGATAGCTCCAGTTTTGCCATGTGCTTGTGTACCAGATTCTGAGCAGTCACGTGCTTCCTGCTTAAAACCCATTAGGGATTAAGTGAAGGTGTATCTTAGTAATTATTTTACCTGCCAATCAAGAATGCCTGAGCCACAATAGCCTAGCATACACGGCAGGTAATAGCGACAAAATCTGTTCTAAGCATTTGCTGAATACAGGAAAAAACTGTGGAAACAGTGACTCACGACTGGGACTGCTTTTTTTGGTAGCTTAATTCCCTAACAGCTAGACTGCAGGCAGGGCTCTTTCTTATCCTGTGCATTTTGCACTCCTTTCTGTACAAAGATTCATCTTTGATAAGAAAAATGGACAGAAGTGTTTTGTTTCACTTTGAGGGGAATTTGTAAGAGGTGGTAATCGAAACTAGATGCAAGTACCTAGACAAGTTTCACTTGCCTATCATATATAATAGGTGCTCCACCACCCAGCCTGTGTTAAAAGACAAGAGAAAGACTGGATCAGATCTCTGGAAGAATGATTAAATGTTTTCTGGAACAGGGTTGATGCCTGATACTTCCTGGAGTGCTAACTCACATACACTAGGCAGCTTACACAGAACTGCAGAAATTATCTGTGCTGTATATTAGTAAGACCCTTTTCTGAACTGGATCCAAGAACTGGCTGATGGGAAAAAATCTTTTTCTTTTATTCTCTAAAGCTGGGTCCAGTTAATGTTTATCAAAAAAATATTTGTGCTAATCCAGCTGAGGGCATAGCATGCCATGGCATGACAGGGCAGGAATAACTTAAATTTCTGTTGCCATCAGACTGATCATAAAGCAAGCCTCTAATGGGAGAGATTTAATACTCTTGAAGACAGTATTGTCATGAAGTAACATTTTGCCCCTCAGAGTTCTCTACAGGTGTAGCCCAAATAAACTGCAGCCATGTCTTTGGATGCTGAGATGGCCATCTTTGGGGAGGCAGCTTCTTATCTCTGAAAGTCAGAAAAAGAAAGAATCAAGGCCCAGAAGAAGCCTTTTGATGCCAAGTAATCCATCTTTGTACTGCATCCTAAGGAATCCTTTGTGAAAGGGACAATCCAGAGCAAAGAATCAGGGAAGGTCACTGTCAAGACTGAAGCTGGAGAGGTGGGTAAAATGCAAGATTTACAAATAGAATTAAATTCCCACTCAGGACTCTTAGATGATATGCATGTACCTTTCTTTCCTCTGACAGACCCTGACCGTGAANATGTCTTTGGATGCTGAGATGGCCATCTTTGGGGAGGCAGCTTCTTATCTCTGAAAGTCAGAAAAAGAAAGAATCAAGGCCCAGAAGAAGCCTTTTGATGCCAAGTAATCCATCTTTGTACTGCATCCTAAGGAATCCTTTGTGAAAGGGACAATCCAGAGCAAAGAATCAGGGAAGGTCACTGTCAAGACTGAAGCTGCAGAGGTGAGGGAAAAAATAGGTTGAAGGACACCATTTGATTCCCAGTCTCAGCTCTTAGACAACACACATGTATGTCTCTTTTCTTTGTCAGACTCTGACCATGAAGGATGATCAAATCTTTGCTATAAACCTTCCCAAGTATGATAAAATCGAGGACATGGCCATGATGACCCACCTCCACGAACCTGCTGTGCTGTACAACCTCAAAGAGCGTTATGCAGCCTGGTTGATCTACGTAAGTACCAGCAGCAGTCTTCCTTTGGGCAGCTAGGAGGAACTGCTCTGCCAGGTTAAGTGGAAGCCAACGTGCTGTCTCCCTTCCTTGCAGACCTACTCAGGTCTCTTCTGTGTCACTGTCAACCCCTACAAGTGGCTGCCGGTGTACAACCCGGAGGTGGTGTTGGCCTACCGAGGCAAGAAGCGCCAGGAGGCCCCTCCACACATCTTCTCCATCTCTGACAATGCCTATCAGTCCATGCTGACTGGTGAGTGGCTGTAACTCCTTTAAGGCAATTATGCCGTGAATACCTTTCAGGGGAATAACAAGTTGTGTCTAAACTCTCAGTTTGGATTGTTTCTTTCTGGGGTCATTTCCCAGATTACCTATATTCTGTTACTCCAAAGACTGTAGATGTCCCTTTAAACCGAACCTGAGAGAAGCTGTGTTTAGCTCTAAGGATTATTACGATAAGTAGCATAGAGTGAATTACTCCAGATCTTTTTTCCGCTTCTTGTTTAAGTCCCTCAATGGTATCACAGCAGGTTTAGCACCTTAACATACCATTTCAGGGTTTCAACAGTACACATCTGCTGCAAAAACATTATTTCAGTGGGTGATAAAGCCATTTTCTCTTTCTCTTGGGCACAGTATAAAAACATATTAATTCTTAAAGAACAACAAGAAAATAGTTAGACTGTTTCAAGCCAAAAAAGTGGCCTCCTCTTGGAGTACTGTGCTGCAGCTACCCCAGCCTACCAAACCTTTGAGGAGTTCTTTAATGTAGAAGTTTCTGTGGCTGCCTATGGGACATGGTGGGGTGGATTGCATAAGTGCAGCTCTGAGCAGTTCCAGTTGAAATAATGAAAACTAAAAATGACAAAAGTTTTGACTTGCATGTACCTGCCTAGTCATGTGGTAAAATTGGAGTGCACAAGGCTGTGTGATGTGCATAATATGCTGACAACAAGAAGTTGGGTGTGTATAAGGAATAGTGTTGTGGACTTGAGTGAGTGAAGAATTAAGATCAGGTATGGCAACATGGTATACGTATTGAGTGTTGAGTCAGGGATTATTCCAAATGCTAGTCAATTGCAAGCAGACAGCTGTGTATTCTAGAGGGAACTGGTCATGTATCATACAGATTTGTGTCTGTTTGGGCTAATGGCTTGAATGAATAGGAATCACTCCCTGGATTACACTATGAAGTTTGTTTAGATATATCTATGGAATCTTTTTCTGGTAAAATGTCTACTGTAGTCTTCTGCAGCCAGGAATATACGTGCCTGAAAGAATAATACCTAAAGTACAGAAAGAGAGAATATGTTTTCAATGGGCTGACGCCTATTTGATGAGCCTGGAAACAGCTGGGGAAGGGAATTATTTAGACTTCCCCCACTTGCCATTGACTCTCTATGCTGGGGGGGTGAAGATGAGCTTTTATCATGTAACCTAACATTAACCTGCAATTTCAATTTCATTTGAATGTTTTCTCTTTTATTTTCTTTTTTTTTTTCACTCTGTAACTTTTAAAACATACGCAACTCCAAAGATTTGCAAGAAACCTAGCAAAAAATCAAGAGAGAAAATGAAGATGGTCAGAGTTTGACCACAGGCACCTACTATGTCGAATAACCCTAGTCAGTGTTAGGAAAAGTACACTTGCCCTGCCATTGACTCTTTCCACTAGATATAGCTGTTAAGTAAATCACAGATCAGGCTGCTCAGCTGTGTCTGGTACATGCTTGTTACAGGAAAGATGCTGTAGAAGAGTGCTACAGATTAATTATAAGCTGATCTAAGCGTAGGTCTAGTCTGAGCTGGAAAGTAATGGAGTAAATCTCACTTTTATAGAAGTAGGAACACAGTTCAAAAATAGCTGCATCTGCGTTTTGCAGTTCAACAGCCTGGAGCAGCTGTGCATCAACTTCACCAATAAGAAACTGCAACAGTTCTTCAACCACCACATGTTTGTGCTGGAGCAGGAGGAGTACAAGAAGGAAGGAATTGAATGGGAGTTCATTGACTTTGGGATGGACCTGGCTGCCTGCATTGAGCTCATTGAGAAGGTATCCTTGTTCAGGTGCATTATGCATCTGGGACTTCTATTGTAACTTAGCTTCAGTTTTCAGAGGACTCTTCCACATTCACATCCAAACATTCAGTTTTGCATATTCAAAATACCTGAATGCGTAGCTTATTTTATCTGTGAGGTTTCAACAGCTTCATGGCAGCAGCTCTGTACTGAACTCTTTTCAAGAGCCAAAACACTGCAAAGCTCCCAATAACAGTATTTTTTCATAACAGCTAGAGTTAGTTTCCACTATAGAGCCTGCAAGTTTCTCTTAAGCTCTGATAGATTCATTTCTGCCTAGCAGTACAGCTACAACTGGATATATATATATATTTTTTAATATTTGCAATATAAAAGATGGAACTTCACAACTTCCAGTTGATAGTCATCCTTTCATGTGCATCAATTAGAGCAATAAGAGAACAGTCAAGTTACAGGACATGGCATTCAGTGACAGGAGGATCTTGAGCAAAGAGCAATTTTATGAAGACATATCCATACACTGTGAGGTGTTTAGACCAAGAGGTTTTGTGGATATGACATTTTACATTTTATTTTTCAAATTTTCTGGCACAAATATTGTAAATTTCCATCGGTCAATGAGCATTTGAAAGTAAACTGGATAAGTATCCATGTTTAACCCTGCTGTTTGGATTTTAAAAGAGACAGCAGTATTGTCTTACTGATACCACAGTCTTTATTTGTGATTTCATACTCTATTGAGATAAGCCCAGCCACCTTTGTGTCAGAAGATCAATTTGACATCTGTGTTTCTTTTGTCTTCTTCCAGCCCATGGGCATCTTCTCCATCCTGGAAGAGGAATGCATGTTCCCCAAGGCAACTGACACCTCTTTCAAGAACAAACTCNTTCACAACTTCCAGTTGATAGTCATCCTTTCATGTGCATCAATTAGAGCAATAAGAGAACAGTCAAGTTACAGGACATGGCATTCAGTGACAGGAGGATCTTGAGCAAAGAGCAATTTTATGAAGACATATCCATACACTGTGAGGTGTTTAGACCAAGAGGTTTTGTGGATATGACATTTTACATTTTATTTTTCAAATTTTCTGGCACAAATATTGTAAATTTCCATCGGTCAATGAGCATTTGAAAGTAAACTGGATAAGTATCCATGTTTAACCCTGCTGTTTGGATTTTAAAAGAGACAGCAGTATTGTCTTACTGATACCACAGTCTTTATTTGTGATTTCATACTCTATTGAGATAAGCCCAGCCACCTTTGTGTCAGAAGATCAATTTGACATCTGTGTTTCTTTTGTCTTCTTCCAGCCCATGGGCATCTTCTCCATCCTGGAAGAGGAATGCATGTTCCCCAAGGCAACTGACACCTCTTTCAAGAACAAACTCTACGACCAACATCTGGGCAAGTCCAGCAACTTCCAGAAGAGCATGACATCATGCTCAGTATATAAGCTTGGGGGAGCTGGCTGGGGAGCAGCAATCGCTGCTTGAGGACTGGCGGGGCATCAGTCAGTGGGTGGTGAGCAATTGCATTGTGCATCACTTGCTTTATGTATTATTATTACTATTATTATTATATTGTTATTATTACTACCACTATTTTACTTTATTTTATTTCAATTATTAAACTGTTTTTATCTCAACCCATGAGTTTTCTCACTTTTCTTTTCGGATTCTCTCCCCATCCCACCAGGGCAGGGGGAGTGAGCGAGCAGCTGTGTGGTGCTTAGTTTCTGGCTAGGGTTAAACCACGACAGTCCTTTTTGGCACCCAACGTGGGACACTAGGGGTTTGAGATAATAACAGGTTAACCAGAGCATGTTAAGGAATCTGTTAAGAGTTGCCGGTCACAATATTGATTCATCTCTTCTTGTCCTGGTTTCAGCTGGGAGAGAGTTAATTTT